>JAPWTK010000193.1:255000-385000 GCA_029963805.1 Aromia moschata
TGAATTAAGAGGGGTTCGAGTGTATGTTCCTTTTAATACTGGAAAATGATTTATTAGATAAAATAGAACAATTATTATTATCTGATTTTTTTTCCTTGCTATAAATAACAATCAATAATTGTCATCAAATATTACAGTCGAGATAAATGTTTTTACTATTTGTTATGTTATAATTTATCTACAATCTACAGGGTGATTCTCCAAAGTGGTTTACCTCCATAACTTTGTTGTTATCAGAGATAAAATAACGACATCGTAGAACTGGATATTAGACATAAATCTGCGTTTATTGACATAGTTGGCAATTTGGATCGATTTTCGGTTTAACCGGAAATGGTCGCAACATCCAAATATTTGTATGTTTATTTTCACTTGTTTTGATTCCAAATGCCATTCTAGACATTACATAATTGGTACGTCATTTGTCACTTTTTGACACATGCTATTTATTTTTTTATTTACGCCTTTTGATCCACAGCGCTTAGAGGTCAATTAAAACATTTCAGCTTGAGTCGAATAGACCTAGAAAATTAGTTTTATCTTGTTGTTGTTGACAGTTTTTATTTTTTAAGCGTTTAAATATGGCGAAAATAAATTTATAATGTTTTCTCAATTTTTTCGAATGGGAACAGTATGGCTCTTAACTCATTAGATTAATCAAATAGTACTTTTGGTTGCCAACACTTTGATGTACACTTTAATATTTACTTAAGAATTACCTACCAAAAATGCATCAAACCTCAAATAGGTACATACCTGCATATATTAATATAGGGCTTGATTTTATTACATCGACATTGGGTGGCATTGAAAACAAAACCATTGTTTACATCAAAATATACCCAGATTGGTAACGTCCTAGCATACGTTGATGCTGATGTTATTTTATCAGATGAGGGTAAATTGAAAGAAAGCAGTTTTGAATATGAACTGGTACATAGTTAACAAGGTTTCGTTTTTAAAGCCACTTAATGTTGCTGCATTAAAATCAAGTTCTATTTTGCATTAATTTCTGAGCTTTGATTGCTTTTTTCTTGAGAATTCTTAAGTAAAATTGTAGTGTGCCACATCAAAATGTTGGTAACAAAAATCACGCATTATTTGTAAACGCCTAAAAAAGGAAAGCCGTGGTTAGGGCGTGCGCGAATCCATTGACCCTAATATTGCCGAATAATTGGTATGGGGTGCCACAACTCGCTTTTGACAATTCAAGCATCACTCCAAGTCACACCTACAACTACCCCCCCCCCCCACACCTCCTTTGGCTCCGCCCCTGTGGGAAGCTGCATGGGATGTCGTTTTTATTCAAATTCATCATGGCATTACTTGAAGGCTATCGAAGTAGACGTGACCCACTGCGGACGGCCGATTGAGCGCCAAAAGTGAAATTCCGCCTCCAAGCCACCCCCTGAAAATGTGTTGCGTTGAGGGGTTGTAAGCAGGTCTTGATGCGTGGAGTGGCTCAGAAAGCCATCCTGAGGATCCTCGAACCCTTTTCATCACATCCCGAGTCGTCAGTCTCCTTCAAATCCTCTTTTGCGTTCCATCACCTTCTTTTTTTGACTCCCTCCAAAAAATTTTTAAGTTGGTGAAAATTCCTGAATCCTGGCTCTTTAAGTAGGGGGAACTTTCCTTTACATCTGTGTGAATCGACAATCGCGAAATTCGTGAGAGACGCTTGATACGCGCGGTAAGTGTTCACTTACCGCGAGTTTACAAGGTAGGCTTGGGCTAGCGTTTGCAAGGTAGGCCACCAAACATGCTTTCGTTCGTAAAATTGTAAAAAGGGGTGGCTTACGGGGTCTGGAAACATGTTGAAGAGTGGGTCAGCGACCAAATGCACAGTGCATTTGTAGTGCAAATGCAAATGTGTGCTGGGATGGCGTTTTTATCCGATAGCGTCCTCCTTAGTCCATCCCGTAAGTATCTGAACCGCCGTCAAAGTTCTGTGAATTCATATTTCGACATGGGATTGATATACTACCAACTCTATAGAGTACCAAAATTTAAAAACCGCAAGTCTCTAACTTGAATAGAACGCAAATGACGCTAATCTAAAAAGTGTTACGCTAATTTTGACGAGCAGTCTATTATTTCTGAGAACAACAAAGTTATGGGAGTGCACCATTTTGGAGAATCACCTGGTATATGTTTCATGTTGCTTAGTTATCATTTTTGGCATCATTGCTTTAGCAAACCCCACTTTTACACGCGGCCAACCATGAGCAGAAGAAAAAATATTTAGGAAGACTTGTTGAGGAACCCCTCGTTGCCGCATATGCAGTTACAGAACCAGTTGCGGGTTCTGATGTAAACGGAATAAGAACAAAAGCCGAGAAGAAAGGAGATGAATGGATTCTCAATGGTCAAAAAATGTGGATTACCAATGGTGGTGTAGCAAATTGGTATGCTCTTGTAATAAGTCTAAGAATGGATATGCGCCAGATTGTGAGAACAATGTTTTAAATACTTTTAATAGTCAGTTTACACAACTTATATAAATCTCGACATGAATTTCTACATGTAGTATTCAAAGTCAAAGTAGATGCCAACAAAATACTTAGGTTGGTTTGCAACTGATTGTATGTTTTGGATTAGCAAAGGTTTTTTATAGCATTTGATGACGTTCATTTAATTAATTTACAAATATATGAATCTGCAGACAATATAATAAAGTGTTTGGTCGTTAACTTAAAACTATCAGAAATCACTAAGAAAACAATACGTGTAAATGACGTAAAATTTAGATCATATTCTATATATTATATCATATTCTATATACATGTAGAAATTGATGCAAACTATGATCATTTAAAGTGGCTATAAGAGAATATTAAGATAATAATTCTAGAAATGTAAGTCTGATTTAAAAACACTAATGTTTTTGTAAGACATGCAGCACATCAAGTGAAAAAAGAGATGACAAGAGAAGAGTACTCTATTTTTTCTATTATTCACGCCTCTTTTTCCCTCATCCTGAGACATGGTGGGTGATTGGTTGGGAG
Source organism: Aromia moschata (assembly GCA_029963805.1). Classification (NCBI taxonomy): domain Eukaryota; kingdom Metazoa; phylum Arthropoda; class Insecta; order Coleoptera; family Cerambycidae; genus Aromia; species Aromia moschata. Next base: position 258,006 of record JAPWTK010000193.1, read on the forward strand.
GGAAGGAGGGTGGTGGATACATGATTTGAAGAGGTGTCACTGGATTTCTCTGTATTTTTTTTTTCAGAACATTTATGTTATAGTAACGGTAAAGCGTGTTTGGAGAGTATTCTCATAATTACATTTTTTGATATTTTCTGAATGTTACTTCCGTCATTCATTTTATCTTTAATTGTAGGTATTTTGTACTGGCTCGAACTAATCCAGATCCAAAAGCACCAGCAAGCAAAGCATTTACGGGATTTATTGTTGAACAAGAATGGGAAGGTGTTACTCCAGGTAGAAAGGTTAGTATTAATCTTATTTCACTAATGTATATTTGAATTTTTTTCATCCAAACACGTGTTTTCCCAAATGAACTATTTATTTTTGTTTATTATTTTTTTCTTACTAGTGTTTTCTATTAATGTAACAGATATCCAAAAAAAAAAAAAATTACTTGTCAAATAACAGATATGACAATTAAATAAGGTTATAAATTTAAGATGCGTATTTTTTTGCTCGGCCGACTTGACGTTTTTTTTTTTGGATGGCTTGTTTATTTTTGTCAATATAACGAGCCATATCCAAAAAAATGTCATCAAGGTTGACCAAGCAAAAACAATATGTATTTGCTATTCTATCTTAAATTTATAACCTTAATTCATTGTCAAGGCTGTTACATTATGTGACTGTCAAGAAGACTAGAACTAAGGAGACCGAAGTCGTTCGGTGGTGTCATATCTGTCTCATGGTCTCATATCTGTCCGCCTCCAGAAGGCGCTGTAAGCAGTGCTGTGCTCGACGTCACGTGATCTGCGAAAGTCACGTGATGAACAGCGGACCACATGCGACTGTTTATGAATGTAGACTGTCGATGCGTATGCTTACATGCTGTTTGGCTTTAATAAAAATACATACCAAATATTAAATAAATATGGTTCGAAAGTGCTGTGTTGCATTGTGTGATACAAGAAGCGCTCCGAAGCGTCAGAATAACCGGACATTATTTCAAATTACTGATGTACATATGTATGAAACGAAATATTTTCCATTGTTGTATTTTTAACGTTGAAGCACGTAACATGAAATATTTTGAGTACATTTTCATTTTGATAATTACGAAAATTGTTGTTAGTCCATACTTGGATAACAACAAATTAACGAAAAATATCGAGCGTCTGCCACATATCACTGTATTCGCACCACGGACATTCACACGGACTCTAACGCACACCGATTAGTACAGGACGACACTGCTTACAGCGCCTCTGGAGGAGGACATATTCGAGCCCCTCACGTTATATAGCGAAAAGCCGCAGCTCTGTCTCCTTAGTTCTAGCCTTCTTGGTGACTGCCATTATTTATTTTACTATTGTCACAGCCACACGTGAAAAGTTTGACAACAACAATTTTTCGCTTTGCGTTTCGACATAACCGCTATTTCCATCTCTCTCGTTCATAGCCAGATTTGATGACGTTATTTTTGGACGTCTCTACATTAATTTTATATAGATTGTACATATTATATATGTACAATATGTACATACATATATATACTATGATATAATAAGCTATTTTTTTATCTTCGGTTTTTGTATACCATTTGGCATTTATTAATGCGACATTTATTTTGCTTTGTGTTGCTATTTTTTGCCATTTTATATCTTGGGACGAAGTATTAATCTCCAAACTATGTTTATCACAGAATGTTGTTAGAGTACACTCAGACTTGTACTTCGCGATGTGTTCGTGGCTGCAGCTACAAAAGAAGAGTAGGTACAATTTCAGGTTTTGTCTACTGCGGTCGAAGGTAAAGCTACTGTCGCTATTGTTGCTGCACTGTATATTTAGTTATTTATTAGAGATACTGGTTTAGGTTTTTTTATTAGGCTTTTTCTGCCACCTTTTTCCAAAATAATTGTTTTTATTTTATATATTTTGTTTTCTAAATCATAAATCAATGTCATAGTTGCATCTATTGCGAGATAATTTTGTGCTTGTTCACTTAAATGTTACATCTAGTTTCTTATCGAAAATGAGCAGTGGGCATGCAAGTAATAGAATGTTTAATTGTTTGGCATATTAACCTTATGAACTTTCCGATTATTTTAAGAATTGGAAGCTTTCATTTTTTTACCGATTTTACATTCTGAATAGGCCCAACACTAGTATAAAGTGAAAATTTTGTTAGTTATTAGCTATTCAGACAAGAAATACTAGCACTTAAAATGTAATGTATAATTAGACTGTATAATGTATAATAATTAACCTTTAGACTGCCGGCTGGCTCATATATGGGACAGTAATAAAATAATAGTTTTAGTGATGAATACAGATATTATAGTGAATTTTTCCCATTTAATAGGCTCTCTGATCTCTAAAGGATACAACTGAAATTATTTTTAGTCGATCGAGGTACCCAAACTACCCCTAGCGAGGGGGGTGGAATATTTAAAAACTCGTTATTGAACTTGTATTCGTTATTGAACTTTTTACTGATTTTTTTTAGTAAATAGCCTGTACAATCTGTAAAATATATCCTAAAATTTTCCGCAATTGATTGAGATGCCGAAATTACCCCTAGCGTGGGGGTGAAATTTTTAAAAATTCGTTACTAGATGGGTATTGACTTTTTACACGATTTTTTTTCGGAAGCACGCTGTAAAATCTGTAAAAGGTACCCTAAAATTTTCCGCAATTGATTGAGATGCCGAAAACATCTAGCGAAAAGGGTGATATTTTCAAAATTCTTTATTGAAAGGTTATTGACTTTTTATCGGTTATTTCAAATTAATTTTTTTTTAGATAGAATAATTATTAGTTTTTTACTTACTGTATTTAGGATAAATAATATTTTTTTTTAGCGATACTCGAATATAATGTGCGATTGAATTCGAATGTAAAACATTGAATTGCTACCTATAACTATATAAATATATAAGTATAAAAATATTTACGTATGAAAATATGTAAGTCTAGGGATGAAAAAAAAATTTCAGTGTAACTGATCGTTTTTTTCACGTTTTTGAGTGGTTTTATTGGTGACTAAATGTGTTTTAGTGTTTTTGTTAGCTTATTACATTATAATATCAAGCACATTCGGTTAAAAATAAATATATAGTAATTTACACAATCTGAAAATTTTTAACATTGGCCCGACCATTGCCAGCCGGGCCTGGCTCATATATGAGCCACCCGTGACCTCGGCTACTACTCTAGATGAATTAGATATTTATATATATATAAACTTTGCCCCTCAAAAATATCCATTTGTAAGGGAAAAATGCCGGCAGTCTAAAGGTTAAAATGTACTTTAACCTTTTTAACAAAACACTTTTAATAAAAAAAAAGAGACAAATACAAAAAAAATCGCATTGACTTTAACCATGAAGCAGCAGTGTAACCGAAAGATAAAAACACAGATTGTTTTTTTAAATAAATTTTTACTGCAAATCATTCCGTTTTATTTTGGTTTCAGCAGTAGTTTGCTATGTGAACTACATTCATACTTATACATTTTATGACATGTTGATTCATAATCCAGAAAACATAAAGTTGCCCACTCACTTGTTTTTTCAATTAAAAAAAAAAATGCTAATGTTAGTTAGTATAACCTACCCAAGAAGACTAGAACATCTTCTTGAATCTACCATACAATCTCCATTTACCAATAGTCTGTTATCTTGAAAATAATAATTAATGTAACGTAATATCTAATTTAATATATAAAAATCTCGTGTCACGGTGTTTGTGGTCGCACTCCTCCGAAATGGCTAGACCGGTTTTTATGAAATTTTTTATGTATATTTGGTAGGTATGAGAATAGGTCGTAAAGTATATTTCATACCGCTAGGTGATTAGGGTGTCCCTATCCAGAATCGTTTTTTCTAATTTTTTGCCAAAAGTTTTTTTTGTATGTTTTTTTTTTTAATTGGCATCAGAAAATACCTATAACCCCAATTTTCACACTCCTACCCCCACCCTCCCATTTTTTAATCGCGATTTTAGAGAAATAATTTATATGGCAGAACAACGTTTGCCGGGTCAGCTAGTAACTGATATAATGTATACAATTTCCATTCTAAATTGAAAATAGGTAGAAAAAAGCAAGGTTGTCAGATATATTTTCTAAAATTGCTAAGCTCACTATACAAGTATACTTCATACTTCAGTAAACTGTTAGTTTGTGACGTTCTTAGAAAGCTAGTTTGGAAATATTTAAAAAAAAATACATAGATATAAATTTATTAGTTAGCATTAAAATAAAGTGTTTAAAATTGCTGGAAAAAATAATTATAAATTAAAACAACTTTATGTCTATTATTATACTTAAGAAAATGTTGAGGAGCCGGCAATATACTATCCTATATTAATAATATACTAATATACTAATACTACAATATACTAATGCCGATCCAATATACTATTGTGCTTTGTATCTAATACATTCCTTAATTACTTATTCGGTCCATTGTGCCATAAAATTTTTACGACGTCCTTAAAATAATTTGAACTAAACTGATTTGAATTAAACTGATGTCTCTGGTGAGGATATGAGTACTAATAGTATTTTTTTTTAATACAGGAGATTAATATGGGGCAACGAGCCTCTGATACCCGAGGGATTACTTTCGAGGATGTTCGTGTTCCTAAAGAAAATGTTGTTATGGGAGAAGGAGCTGGATTCAAAATTGCAATGGCCACATTTGATGACACAAGGCCTCCTGTAGGTATCATCACCTTCATATTTTGTCAAACGTTGACAATAGTTTAAAGATTAATTGTTTTTTGAGTGAACTAAATTATAAATAGTCACGTAAAAACAATTATTGAAACTAGGACATCCAATTTGGGTATGTTATAATTAGAGGAGATATTCTTATATCTGGTACACAAATTGATTCAACTGTTTTTATACATGGCCCTTCCAGGTCTTTCTAATTCTCTTTTAAATTTTATTATTCATTATAGCTGATTTCCTTAAATACTTGTCATGTGAAGAAGAGTATAAGAAAATGATTTTCCTTACTTGATCTCCACTACAATTTGTGGTTTTCAGAAACACAATTGTTAACGATAAAAAAAAACAGATCAGCATAAAATGTACAAACTAAAAATGTAAAAACAAAATGTACGTACATTCAACTGAGTGCTGAATAAAAAACAGTTAGAAAAATAGGGGGTACAATTTAAAAAGAAACTGTTTTTTGTACATTCTTTTGAGTTAGAATTTCATTTTTCTTTTCAAGTATATAAAGCCCAGTATATGCAGTTAGGTACGTATGTGAGATTTACTAGAGTAGAATATATTCTGCAAATGTACTGAAACACGTTGCAAAGTGATCAGACTGATCACTTATCATTTATGAAATATCCACAATTTTCTTAAGGTCCTTACTGACACTGTATATACTTCAAAAACATGTATGTATTAAAGGCATTTAATTTACAGTATGTGTAAATTAAATGCCTTTAGAATTATCTGTGTAATAAAAAAATTATAATAATATAATAATACTATTCACCCTATAATTACTTCAAGAGTAACCTCAGAGGTCTTCTAAGGGATCTGTGCGGGGAAGGATAGCTATTATTATTATTTCCTATAGAGTCCTGGGAGCTTAATATTATTTTGGTAATGCATTTGCTTTACATTTCTGACAATGAGACAACCTAGAAAACTTTGAACATTACCAAATCTAAGGCAAGTATGGTGGGACTAGCATATATGCATCCACACTACACTGGTGTATTAGTAGTTGCATATCAAAATCTGGTTGAGGAAGAGAGCCAATTAAAATTCTTCTTCTCCGGTCAAGATTTGAACAACTTGCATAGAGGAATCGCTAGTGGAAAGATATATGCTTTAACCAATTCGGCTATGCAATAATATACAGGGTATTGCATTTAAAACTAGTAAGTTAACGTCTACTTACAGTATAATAGGAAATTCCAGGTCTCTAACTAATATTTTAGTTAAATCGAACATATCGGTTTTATTCTATTACCAATTTTAAAAATTTCAATATTCATAGTTTTTGAGATATTGATATAGGCCCACTTCCGTGGGACACCGTATATAAATTGCTTGGTTACAAATACATATTTATTCCTTGTATGACATGAAAATTGTATTTTTTTACAGGTTGCAGCTGCAGCAGTCGGGTTAGCCCAGAGATGCCTAGATGAGGCTACAAGATATTCGCTTGAAAGAAAGACTTTCGGGGTACCAATTGCTCACCATCAAGCAGTAGCATTCATGCTCGCCGATATGGCAGTTGGAATTGAAACTGGACGTCTAGCATGGATGAAATCTGCGTGGCAAATAGACAACGGAATTAAGAATACATTTGTAGCATCCATAGCCAAATGTTACGCTGCAGACATGGCAAATAAATGCGCAACCGATGCCGTGCAAATATTTGGCGGTAACGGCTTCAATAGTGAATATCCCGTAGAAAAACTGATGAGAGATGCAAAGATTTATCAAATATACGAAGGTACAACTCAGATTCAGCGACTGATAATATCCAGACTGCTTATTGATCGAGCGAAACAGACTGTTTAAATATATAAAATGCAAGATTACTTTGTGGATGAACTGTTTAAACCCTTGCCCAAATTTAAATACATATATTCTCCTCTTTTTAAGGATAATGCGGCATTTTCATCATGATGATTACTCATAGGGATTGTGAATGTAGTGTAAGAAATACATTAATTGAAACACTGACTGATAATCTAATTATTTTATTGGTGTTTTTTTAATCTGATAGAGAAGCTTGTCCAACCATAATTGAATATGAAATCCATCAGCTGCCATTGCACGAAATTTAACTCATATTACAGCGCTAAGACCTTTTTATGTCAAACATCCCTGTCGGTTCATGTTTCATATTTGTCTGTGTAAGAAGTGGATATACCGTATGTGTAAAGCCAACATCGGCCAGTTATGAAAAAGGAGAAAGATAAGTGAGACGACAGATAAGATGCCACCACATACGCATCGAAGGTAGTGAGGGAATAAGACCGGCCCTCTAATCACTTACGCTAGCTGTGAGAACAAGAAGTGTAGAATTTGTCCTTTTTTCTCAACCGGCCGATGTCGGCTTTACACATACTTTTTTTATTGATTGTTTTATCTTTTTTAATCTGGAAACTTGTAAAGGAAATTGTGTAATAATATATGTGTAAATAAAAATAATGTTTTTTAATTCGTTATGAGTAAAAAACTTTAAAATGATCTACAAATCGCGAGGTTACTGCAAAAATCCATTAAGTCCGAAAAAGTAATTATCGAGATATCTAACATTAACATTTTTTGTCAAAGGAAAAATCTGTTTTTTTTTATCAAACTATTTAAATAAAAAGCTAATTTAAAGGGCACTACAAATTACATTATTGTTATACTTATTATTCTACTTACTATCTTTTGGCTTAATAGTTCAGATTTCTCTAAAAAAAAAAGCAAGAAAAGTATAGTAGTTTGGTGTTTCGTGGAAAAGTCCAGTTTTTTGTTTCTACGCCGAAGGTTCCAGTACCCACTCCAGATATCTCTAGTTTGCTCAAATATGGACTTAAAAGGGTTTTTGCAGTAAGCCCATGAAATTATGTTTATTGGTACCACATGTTTTGTTATGTAGATTTAGATAATATTTACACATAGAAGGAACACATGGAAATGTGGAAATATTTACATGTGGAAATGAAATTACTTGGCCACTTAGAAGCCCTGACTTTTTCTACTTCACAATATGGTGACACATGGAAAATGTGGTGTACGAAGAAACTATTAATTTACACGAGGAATTTTGAGAAAGAATATAAGCGGTATTGCCAATTAAATCAAAGAAATACAGAACTGTTGTTTCGTATCAGTGGGTCTCTTAGAAAATTGATTAAAACATGTAGTCAGTGGTGTACGTTTTGACAATATTTTGTTGTAAACGTTCTTGAGAATTCAATTTTGTTAAGAGTACATTGCATGCACTTCATTAGTGGGATTAAAACATAATCTGCATTAAATTGGTGTTTCATTAAAACGGATACAAATTTTGAAATTGTACAATTATTACAATTGTTCTGGATTGTCGTTGATTTTATTAGCATTATTTATGATCATAATTCCAACTATGATTTAACAAGTTCATGGCCACCATTTGTGTAAGATATGGATTTGGTCAATTGTCACAGTTTAGCCTCTAGTATCACCAGTTCCGGATTTCTTATTGTGACTGAATTACCCTATATATTGGGTAGGGTAAAAAGTTTGAAGTTGAAATAAGACAAATTTAATAATCGTTTTTTACATTGCCACACATGTAGAACAATTGTCACAAACAAAATTTTAATATTCTCATAACAAGAATAATTTCTAGATGTTGAAATTTTTTGCTAATTACATATTCTGAACAAACTCCAAGTATTCTAACTTTGTCAGTTCTGAAAAACACTGGACATATCCTCAATAAAGCAGCATTAGCCAATGTTGATTTCCCAGTTCAAAAACCAGAAATACCTATTTCTTTAATTTTTGGATGAAGACTTTTGCATAGAACAGTGGTTGGCAAACTCATTAGGCAAAAGAGCCAAATATGAAAAGTACAACGATTAAGATATCTATCGAGAGCCTAATTTAAACTTAAATTATATAGGTAGATACTTTGTTTATTAACTTAATAAACTTTAGTTTTAAGTCTTAAGACTTTTGTCTTAAGTCTTTACTCTTCAAGTCTTAATTAAACTATAAGTAAGTACTGTTTTAATCTTCAGTTTTGATCTTCTCTTGAAAAATCCTTAGTTGGGGAAACGAACGTCGAGAAAAGTATAATAGTTGGGTGTTTTGTGGAAAACGTCCAGTTTTTTTTTACACTGAATAAAACGATATCAGAATAATACTTAATAATGATCTTGTATACCTATTTGTATATTGATATAAATTAAGTTGTAAATAAAGTATCTATAAAATTTAGTAATGACAATGACTGACAAACACTTAATGTGAACAATGGCCTTGTATCTCCTTTGAAAATTTGGATACGTTAGATTGATATGTTTTTTTAATTTTAGGCACTATTCCAGGTTCTTATCAGTAAGACGACTTCTTAATTTACTCTTGAGATTCACAGTCAAAAAAGATTGTTTGCATGAATATGTAGAACCGAAAAAGGAAACAACACCAACCCATGGGAAAGCCAACATAGCGTACGCTCTTCGTTTAATAAAGTTCAAGCGCTATTTTATTATGCTATACATAATATTAACCACCATTAGTGCCCGCGCGTGGTCTTTTGGGGCAGAGCCACACTCAAGGGGCCAAAGAGCCACATGTAGCTCGCGAACCACGGTTTGCCGACCACTGGCATAGAACATGTAGAGAAGGTATAACCTACAACATGATCATTTATTTCGAGATAATGCCAAGAATAATTATAATAACATCACGTATTTACCTGTGAAGTGTTCCTTAACATATAGTACAATCCGTTTTAATTTTTAATTTACAGTTTAATTTTTCTGCAAAAATGAATTTAAACTAAACTGCACGAAAAAAAATCTTCCAAAATATGTACGTACATATGTAGACACCAACCTACGCCACTGGGTATCACAAAACATCTCTGGGTGTCGGAATAAACTTGTTTCTTTGAAATGTGTATAGATGGCGGTGTATGTATGAAGTTTTAATTTTCAATTTGCAACTTAAGAACAATAATTTCTAAAAAATTTTACATATCAACTATTAAAAGCCTCATAAAGCTGTGGGTATTTGAGATTTAGCCAATATTATGGTTTCAAAATCCTGCAGAGAATCAAATCACAATCTAGATAGGTAGGTAGGTACCTACTTTCAAATTAACACAGAATCAATTTTAGTAGGGCTTTATCTTGGGGCCTTTTTGATATTATTTCTAGTGAAAATTGATAGATACACCCAAGTTGGTTTTTATTTTTGAGTTCTTGTAAAATGGCTATCTACCATACCAGATACCTACATATCTATATATTTAGCAAAGGGTCAAAATATCGCAAACGCACGGTATAAATCAATTATTTTTTCAACTGTTAGTACCCTACCTACATCGGTACATACCTACCACGTACATACATACTTTATTCCAAATATGTGCGATGAACAATAGTTGTATTGCAAATTATTAATATGTATGTAATCAATACTAAATATTTGTGTCACTTTTACTTTTAGATTTTCGGTATTGGGTAATGTATTGATAACTAGGTATACCGCCGAAATTTAAAAGTTTACGGCGCAGGCGTGATATAAAGCTAACTACAAATCTACCTACTCAGTGTAAAGTCGCGTTAAAAAATGGAGCAGTATTTTAAATTGTAAATGAATAAAACATAAATATCTAGTATTATAATACAACCTGAATTCGATTCCAAGTTATGTAACATCGATAGACGCAACAGAATGAATAAACAACTTTGACCTACTTAAATCGAGAAAGTCGGCTAAGCTTTGAAATAAAACAAATGGGAAATATCTTTTCACATTAGGGTTTTTGAAAATCATTTTACGCCATTTAGAAATAGTCATTCATTCAAAAAGGGTTTTTGAACCCTAAACGAAACGAAATGACAGCAGGGAACGTATGAAACCAGTTGCGTTGCTGGATTCAGCAGTCATGTCTGTCTGAATGCAAAGTGTAAGCGAAGTGGCCTACAGACCTACATTTATACAACGTTCGATTTTTACATCGCTTAAAGAAATAGATATTTGTGAAACCTCGGCGCGAATTTGAAGGTCATAATTTCTTAAGGCTTCGAGGCGTGGTAAATTCGGTTATCATTGCGGGATAAGTGCGTAATCGAATAAACAATGCACGAAGAAGCGACAACTATGAGCGTTCCTAGCTCTGTTGCCGCATCTACTGTACAGGACGAAAACGGCACATCTACGGTTTCAGTGGTCAATGCCGAGGTGGATTTGGAAGTAACCACGGACAATGACAACGTTGAATTGCAAGTGCCTTTCTCAACAAATTCAGGAGGTAATTGCCATTGCCATTCTCCAAAGCATGTCACTTCGATTTGCAGGTTAACTGTCCACATAAAGCATTGTTATTATTGAGATACCGAGACCGCCTGTTCCGCAAACCTGTTTTAAATGTGGATTAATCGCGGCTGGAACACTAGATTCACTTTTGTTTCGTTTCTATGCTGTCTCTGCGAAAGTGATATTGAAAGCGAAACAGTGAAATTATTTGTAACTCAAGTGACGTCTGGCCGCATAATCTAATTGGATTCATGTTAGTGGAACTCGGCAACTATGTATAGGTTCGTGTTACGGTCTTGTCCTAGGTTACGCCCGGGATCGGGAACCCTTGCTCAATATACAGCGTCGTATACAACGTCCCTTTAAATGCTACTACACCTTCGTAGTTTACTTGTGCCACCGCTGCATATTCTATTATGCCTCCCCTGACCCAGTTACGTCTAGATCTAGTTTATCTAGGCTACCCCTGGAAAGCATGCCCCATATCAGGTCAGGTTCAAGTACAGGTGTAAGTAAGCCTTTATTTATTGGACCGTCCTGCGCTTGCGTTGCTGTACTCTGGACTCGCCAAATAAATAATATTGTTTTTAACTCGTTTATATTTATTTATTACAGTGCTGCTATTTACTTCTTTGTTCACGTATTAAATACTTAGTATTATATTTTGTGGGAACATGTCCATTTCAGTTAGGCATAGTGGCAAAGAGTCCTACCAAAATCAAACAAAACCTCGTAAATTTAACGATAGGTATTTAATTGTCAGCTATTCTAATAATAAATGTATCTAATATAATTGTATACAAGTGCACGGTTAAATGTCCAGCCCCAATTACCTATTTATTTTGACAGACTGTTTCATAGGCGTCGGTTAGGGAAAACTTCAGAGGTTCTCTTAAGTTATTTTGATGTGACTAAAGTTAGTACATATGTATGTAGGTATGATGTGTAGTATAGGTTATTCAAGATTTCCCATATGTATAATGTTCTTTGACTTGCTTTCTTTTTTGCTTTCTGCTTTATAAAGAACATCCAAAAAAAAACGTCATCAAATCTGGCTATGAACGAGAAAGATAGAAATAGCGGTCATATCGAAGCTTTTCGGTTGTCAAACTTTTGACAAGTGACTGCCACAATTGCAAAATAAATAACAGCTTTTTATTCCTAAATACACATAATGGAACAGCTTTGACAATTAAATAAGATGAGAAAATAAGAAGAAAGGTTTAAAATAATAATTTAATTCGATAGAATAGAAAACGTTTTTTTTTGGCCAACTTGATGACGTTTTTTTTGGATGTCTCTATACATTTAAGATAGAATAGAAATACGTATTTTTTTACTCGGCCAACTTTGATGACTTTTTTTTGGATGGTTCGATACAAATACCAAGATTTTATATGTAACAGATTTATTTAACAGGATTATGAAAATAGTGAAAACTAATGTACCCTACCTATGTTCGCTCATAATGTATATATATATTCACTTCCTCATTCAAGGAAGGGTAAAAGTCAGAGGATTACTACAAAAGAGGTTTTGAGTCATTCAGTTTTAAGTCATGCACACATTCAATACAAAAAGGATTCAGGGCTGGATTGAAACAAAAAAAAGTTTTTAACCCTTAGGTTGATCCAGCAGTGAATACAAAGTGATATTTATAAATTAGAACTTCTTCTTATTCCTTTGCAAAATTCGCTTTCATAAAAAAAATGTTCACGCAAAAGATTTAATATGATATGGATAAAAAATTGAACTATACAATAAGTTGTTATTGGTATAAAAGTAATATAAATATGATAGGGAGATGGTTGAAAATAAGTCCAGACTATTTGGATGGAAAAATATTGAGCTTTTAATTCATTATTATTATTATCACTATCTACCTGTTAAGATACGATAGGTCCACAGTGTGTAAATTACATATTACATACCTATATGTTTAACCTAGTTTATAAACCCCCCCCCGCTTTGGGGGTTTAATTTGTGGTATAATTAACAAAGTCACTGTCATATCCGCTGTAGTGAAATTTTTAATCACTCATTTGAATTAGAATTACAAACTTTAATGTGGATCAGTTGGAGTGTCTATATCCCTTTAATCTTCTGGTAATTAGGTATTACCAGAAGATTAAAGGGATATAGACACTCCAACGTGAAATGGAGTTGTAGTAGGCTACAACTCCATTTCACGTAGTGAACATCAAGTAAAATTAAAATATGCTCTTTCAAATAAATCCTTTAAATGTAATTTTTTTAGGAATTTCGTACCTCAATAGGGGTTATAGTAATTTATATAAGTAATTTAAGTAAGCTGGTAACTCAGTGAATGCAAAAACTTTTTAGGCGTTTATTCAAGGGTTTAGGCGTGTCATCTGAGCTTTATAATTTACAATTTTTGGCATGTATTTCTCATGTTAAACATTAAATATGTGCGCAGAGATTCATGCCACCCCTCCCCACACAAAAAAAAACAGTTGAATATCGCGTAGGTAGGCTGTTGTTTTCCGAAAGTGGATTTAAAATATGAAATAAGAATGCTACACCTACAATTATTATTTCAATATTAGCCTAAGTTAGTCTTTCTCAAAGTAGCAGTGAAGGATGGCGCATTTTCCGCTGTTAAATAAGTTCTCTCGAAATAGCTTGGTGGTTTCTCCAGAGAGATTACTAAAATTTAATACAATTTGATTTTTAGCTAAATCCTGACTAAATCATTAATTCCATTAAAATTAATTTTTATTTAAGTTACATGTTTTCAGCTAAACTTTTCGTCAGGTTTCAAATATCAAACACCCAAATATCAGACATAAAAATCTGACTACTGAATTACTGGGACTGGCCCGTCTCTAGCTGCTTTAATATTTGCAATAAAAATTACCTACATATATTCTTGGTATTCCGATTCCGATTCTTTTAAATGGAACACCCTGTATATTTTTCCAAAAATTAAATCTCCCATTTTTTACAAATTCAGCGAAGTAAACTTTTACCGAATTGTGCTTGGAATCAGTTTTTGAAATATGTGCACTTGCAATACGTTATATTAATAGACATAAATGGTATAAATGCATTTTTGATGTAAATTGTAGTAGGCCTTGCATAACTACTACAACTAACAAATCAGAGAGTAGGCAATTATAAATAAAATTTGTCATATTCTTTAAGCTGGGTCCACATCAATAAATTTTTACGTGGATAAGTTTATGAATTGTGCCGAAAATCTAAATGAACCCAATAAATTTTCCGTTTTATTTTTCACTTCATCTATGACAGTATTAGGTACAAGATTTATCAATTTATCTCCATGCGTCATTTTTCGTTTGTTTGTTGAAATGTTATTTATGTATGGATCATTTCATAGGACTGTGGATCACTTAAAAAGCAATGTGCCGCACCGAAAATGGGTTCACAACATACAATTTTTCATCGTTTGTTGTTATGTTTCAAACAACACATTTTTCGTCGAAAAAGAATGTGACGTGAATCCAATAGTTATTATGGAGTGGAATAATGATTAATTGCTTCTAACACAAGCCTATGAACGGAATCAGTTACTGTGGGATTTAAAGCATATATAGCATTTCACAAATAAACAAAAAATGACACATATAGATAAATTGCTAAAACTTGTTAAACTGACATAAAACGAAAATGAAAGTGGCAAGCTTATTGGGTTAATTTAGATATTCGCCACCAATATTTTCTTATTATGCAGTATGTAGTTACTTCAATAATATGTAAACTACACATTTATTCTTCAGATTTTGAGACATTATGGCACACTCATAAACTCTAAATATATTATAATAACAAGTGCGTCAGACAAAAATATTGCGTCCTTATGTGGCACACAGTCCACATCACAAAAATTTCAGCACACGAGCAAATTTGTGCCAAATATAACGCACAACGTAAAAATTTATTGATGTGGACCCGGCTTAAGCGCTAGTAAACGTTAAGTATAGCGCGCAAGCTTGCATGGATAATGGGTTTGTTCCAACATGTACTAGAATCAGTTTAGAACCATACGGAGTTTGCGCAGAGAGCGTTCCAACTCCAACCGAATTCCGAACTGGCTTGAGAACGGTGAAATTAGTTCTTGGTTAGAGGATGGAACTGCAAGGGACTGCTTTGTAACACATGCGTATTAACAACGACTTCGAACTTAATGTAATATAATGCTGACAGGTGATAGAAGAATCTCATAAAGGTTTTGTTTTGGTGTGTAATTATTTGGTTATGTGTGATTTTATCTTATTTATGCATTTAAAATGAGTGATCAAAAATGTTTCAAGCGAATCAAGTGAAGAGAAATATTTAGAACTATTAATATTCATACCAACCATATTATAGGGTCCAACAAAAATAAATTGTTGACCTAAATCACTTTAGTTTAGACATCAACCTAGATTGATATGACACAAAATATGAAAAAAAAAACTATTGCTAAGTTAACACGTTCACAAAATAATTCATTACTTGTTCAAGAACGGTTCATACATGTTCTGTTGGAACAAACCGAATAACATCAATGAACATAAAATCAAATACCATGAGTTGTAGGTCCAAATGAGCCGAAATATTTTCCACAATGATTTAATATTAAGGTCAAAGTTTAGTATGTTGTTATTTTTTTTTTTTTGTAAAAAATCCTATTAGTGTGTTTTTAAAAGTTTCTTCCACATAGGTAATTTATTCAAGTGTTAGATACTAATTTTTTTCAACTGTTATTTCGTCAGTCTTATTGTGAAATTGACTAATGAGAAGCCGGCCTAAGAATTCAATTCAGTTTAATCCGTTATTGCGTCCATGTTGTACCAGTAAAGTCCCAACCAAAAACAGTCATAATATTTGTCTATGACCGAGAGAGATGGGCATAACGGTTATGTCGAAGCTCAAAGCGAAACTTTGTTGTTGTCAGTCTTTTTGAAAGTGTCACAATCGTAAAACAACTAACGGTTGTCATATAATATGACAGTCTTGACAATTCAATACGATTAGGTATAAATTTAAGATTAAGAATAGAAATACGTCTTTTTTTGCTCGGCCAACTTGGATGACATTTTTTTTGGAAGGTTCGTTATGTAGGTTTTAACAATCAGTTTTGTATCAAATATGAATCCCTTACGGGCACTGCAGTAGAAAAGCTTCTTTTATCCTCTTTAAAACTTATAAAAGTTCATTTCTTAAAAAGCACATTTTAAAAAAGTGCTTTTTTACATATATTTGTTTCTTTTTTTTTGTATATTATATAATTATGATCATATTGTAGGTCACACAAGCACTTACTACGTTATGTTGCCGTGAGAGTCACCTAGAATGAAAATTTCGTACCTGCATATTAGCTATGTGTTTTTTATTTTTTTTTTTCACCCGGTACATATTTGACCCAAATATTTTGTTTTACGATGTTTACACTATTTAAAGGTATTTATGTGACTAATAATTTCAAGGTGATAATTATTTACTTGATTATTTATACGTTATCGACAGTGATTATTTTCCTTTATCTGCTTATTAAAAAGAATTACTAAAAATAAAACGTTTAACTGGAAGGTTCCGTATTCAAATAAATTAGTGCGGTATGTGTAGATATACTGTACATACTAGACTGAAATAAAATATGCGGAATCCCAGGTCAGGACTTCAATTTGCATTATTTAATTACGTAAATCAAACATCCCTAAACAGTATTTTGCTACGCGTGTTAAGAACGACTGCATACAGACTCTAGTGATGCGAGAATACGTATTAAAATAACCGTTGAATCCGAATATCAAATTAATACGTATTAATCCGATTATTTTGTTTTAATACGGATACGGATTAATTCTGTCAGATGTCATTGTTGAGTGTTGACTGCATATATCTAATACTCCTATATTGCTGGTGCCCGTAAGTAGAGGTGTCACGGGGCACGAGACAGCAAATGATTACTTGACCTGTTGTGCGCAAGCGTCACGAGTCTGGTGGGGCAATTGGCTGTGTGTGAATGGATGTTCAATTCTCGGGCATGCGCGTAAGACTCGAAGTAGTTACGAGAGAGAGACATACGCATATATGTCTGCACCGTGGTGATTTCGCCAATCTCCAGACCCTTCTAGCAATATAGGAGTATTAGATATATGGTTGACTGTCGATGCTTGATGGTCGAAAATGTAATACAAATACGGTTATACTATTTTTAATTTCAATTCGTATTCGTACGAAACCCGTTGCCGTTTGTCGTTTGATTCGAAACCATCACTTGATTCGGATTCGGACTAAATCGACATGAACTGAAGAAATAATAAGTATTCGAAATTAATACGTATACGAAATTAATACGGATTCAGCGTTCAGTCGTCAGTCGTCGGCGGTTGTCGACCGGATTCGAAACCCCACTTGATTCGGATTCGGACGTGAATAACATACGTATTCGAAATTAATATGTATACGAAATTGATACGTATCCGGGCGCTCAGTCGTCAGTCGTCGGCTGTTTCCGTATTAAGCGTTCACATTACTTCATCATAGGTGTTAGCTCGTCTGCTCGAATTAAGCCGGATTCGGATTATTAATACGAATATTATTTTAATCCGTATCCGTATCATCCGAATATAAAATTAATCCGATTATTTACGTCACTAATACAGACGTCTCGGGAGTCCCGCTCCCCCACTCTTCATTTTTGCCGCCGCAGATTATGGGATAGCCAAATAGTAAATTATATAGGCCGCCGCACGTACGTTGCAGGTGTTAGGTTTAAGGTGTTTACTGTTTATCTGGCGTTAGGTCTTTCGCTGTTGTGATCGTCGCGGTACGGAATGAATAAATATGGAATATTAAGAGAAAAGGCTTTCTTATTAATTACAGTATGTCGCGGATTCCGTTCGCATATAAATTGCAAAATATAATCAAAAACTTTGAGGAATTTAAAACAGATGGAATACTCATACGTGGTGTGTCGTGTAATAGTTTATTTTCAAAGTTACAAGGGCTGAAATAATTGCGATCAGGTCAATTCCGACGTAAAATGTAATGCTTTATAAGAATATGGCCTTCGATTTTTTCTAATAATTGGTTTAAAAAATATAAAGAAGTGTAACAAAATTTCGATTTATTCGACAAAAAAAATCTAGACTTGATTTTTTTTTTATGAAACAGGTAATCCCCGGGTTCTATACCAGAAAAAAATCGCGTCCTCGAGACCTAAATTTAAAGTAGCTTTATATTTTGGTAAATGGCTTTATATTATTTTTAAAAATTAAGAATCAATTGCAAAATGCTCTCAATTTTTTTCAGATTTTTTAAATAACGTTTTTTGGAAATTTCGATTTCGTGATTTTTTGGAACAATCAAAAATCGTCTAAAAATCCTGAAAAGAGTGTCCTTCAAAAAATTCCAAGACATCTTTGTTCTTGAGAATTTAAAAAAAAACTATAAATACATATTTATAAAAAATTTAAAAAAAAACTATAAATACATATATATGCGAATGAACGTTTTTAAAATCAATTTCTGAGAAATTCTAAGGCCATATTCTGAATAAGCATGGAATTTTACGTCGGAATTAATCTGATCGAATTTTTATTTACCGACACCGATACCGATAACGTTGAAAATAAACTGAATGAAAACTATTTTCAAAATCAGGACATTTGGGATTTATGTATGTTGACAATGACATTTTACTGGTGTTTGCCACAGATGTAGCCGCTTATATGCGAAAAGCAGCTGAACGCCTAAAACGCACACATAAAAATATGGCCCACGTGACATGTTTAGCGCATGCATTACATCTTGAAGATGATATGTTGAATAGACAATATGTACCTATTTGGGTAAGTGTCTCTAGTCTCTACCATATTTTAATTTTGTATTGCTTTCCTGAGTTCGGTCCTGATTCACCACGAGATTATTGTACCCTAGTACATACATTTGTACATACTAGGGCTAGAACAAAAGTCTCGGATACCGACCGTCTTCCAGGCGGCCGCGTATCGGTATCCCGTATTCCAGGTGGCCGAGGCTCGGCCAGCGGGTAGGGGGCCGGGACGACGCGACGCGAAACAGGTTCCGTATTTATACTTTCTATTTTCCTTTCTATCTTTTCCTTTGAAGGTCGCGCGCCTGTAATTGTGCATTACTGATTGTTATACTTAATTGATATAACGATGGTTAAAACGCCAGCCCCATTTGCTTATCAATTAAAAAAAAATTGTGCAGGGTTTTCCAGATTTGAAGTGTTAAAGCTACCACTGTGTACTGTGAAATATGCAAGTGTTACTTACATATTTACAGAAAAGGACAATGTGAAAAGCACGTAAAGTCGCTAAAACACCGAAAAAAATAAAAGAAATGGAATCCCAAGAAGTGAATTCGTATATGAGGACGACGAGGTGTGAGAGTGTGACAACAGATGCGGGAAAAGTAAGAGAAAACAATATTACTTAGTAAGTCACTATTTATTCACTGCAGCATGCATGCTCAAGTTCGACCCTGGCATGTACCATTTGGTTCTAGCCCTAGTACATACATATGTACATACTTCGATTTTTGATTTATTTCGCTGACTGTTTTAATTGTTAAGTTTTGACAAAATATAAAATATAATATTGGTATATGCCCGAAAATTGGAGATACCTACACGTTTTAAACAGTGGTGCAACAAAAAGTGGATCTAGGGTTTTTTTATCGGTCAAAAATAACACTGAAAAAATAAAGTGCAAATATAACACCACGTTGTTAATTACAGAGATACAATCTTCGTTAAAAATGCATCGTTTTGTTCTTTTCGCAAGTATTTCGAAAACAAAAAATGCTAGATTCAATTTCAAAGGTTGCAATATAGACGAAATTCTCCAAAACTTTTCCCATTTAACCATATTTCTATCTCTAATAAGCGAGATAGTAATAATGCACGCACCACGAATTTAGACTACACTGTATGTACAAGTATTCACCCAAGAGTGTGTGATGTGATGTACAAGTATTCACCCAAGAGTGAGCAATGTGTTAATTTACTCGTCCAAGAGAAATATTTTAACTTTTTATTATTCATACATATGTATTATTTAGTTTTTAGGTTCTATTCTCAAAATTTTAATCGTCTGTCTATAAAGTTCTAAATATGAGCAGACAATGTTTTTGATGAAATTTTAAATCTTTACGTTTAACAATCTCTGAAGCCATTTTAAGTATTAATAACAGTTTATTTTTGTAGGAATTTACTAAATAGTACACACAAGAGAGGATAATAAACAGTGGCCGAATAAAAGTTGCCAACATACATAAGGTGAATTATTCAATGAAAATATTTGTTTGTGGTAGCTTATGCATCCTAGAAATCGATTTGTCCGAAGGTCACTAGAATTCCGGTAAAATCATAACAACTAATGTACCTATATCAAATATCCATGTTGATGTAGTTTTTTTTTCCACATCGTTAAAAGTATTGTACAGCAATATTGAATAGAAATATTCCTGCAAAAATATCAAGGCCTGCTTTCTATCTAAAATTAGAATTGATATTCGTTTGTTTTGGGGGAGATCACCTTGTAGATATAAGATGAGTATCATTAGTCTCTAATATGTTGTAAACCTTGAGAGATATTTAACAGAGGGAACTATAATAATAATAATAAATGTCTGAATAATAAAAAGTGGGCTATTAGAAAACTTTTTACATTTTCAAAATAATTTTGAAAAAAAAGTGTATTTTCTGTCTAAAACTGGGTAGGCTGTTTGTAAACATTTTTTTCTGTGAGATGAATTTTTAAATGCATTATGACAATATGTTCACGTGAAAATTGGGGTTCTTCTGTACATCCTATGTTCATTTCATAATTTTCTAAGTCTAAAGTCTAATTTAAAAACCAGGCCTACTGCGGGTGTGCTTGCACCCGAGACAAGCCCAGTTTCTGTAATTGTGACAGATCCAAAGTAAGGATAGACAGTGGCGGCTCGTGGGTGTGTTACATGGGTGGGCACAGGGTGTGTCAGTAGGATTACTTATTAGCTACCAATGGCGCCGTAAGCAAAAATTTTTAAAATTTTCAAGGTCATGCTTTTTACTGATACCAGAATTTCAATGAAAAATTGTTTTTTACAAAAATATTTGGGATTAAATATTAAATATTAAAATTTTTTGGGATTTGGTAGCTTTTTGAAATAATATTTAGTCACGAATATAGAGGGCTTAAATATATTAAAATAATGGGTGGCAACATGTGAAAAAAAATTGATATAGAGGTATCTTACCGTTATTTGTAGAGGAAATCAGCTCGCCTGTCCTTATTGTTCACAAAAATGTTAATCGCCTTTTCATTAAAGTCCCGGATTGGTTTCACAAAATTTAATACAATTAATTATTTGGTTTAAAATATGTCTGTTTTTATCCACATTTTCATTGTGACGTCTTATATTTTCACGATAAGCACTATCAAGCTGTTGCCTTGTGTCTACCTTTCCCAACACACTAAAATCTAAGATGTTATATAAATGTTTTTCATTGTAGCTAGCATGTTTATTTGCTTGTTCATTTAAATGTTTTAAATCACTCACCCCTTCTTGAGTCCATGCACTTTGGTTGTCACTCATCATTAAACAAATAAAACAAAACAGTTTGTTTCTTTTAGGACACCCACATAACCACTTAAATCTGTCGTAGACACTACTATTAAAATTTCGTGAATAATTTCGCGATTTTCCTACATCTGTTTTGGAGATAATCAAATCGGGTATCGGCCTTCCTAACCTTCCTAATAAAAAGTCCACCGAATTCATTTTGAAACGTTTCACAATCAAAAACAGTAAAAACACACTTCTCAGCGAAGAAAATAAACAATCACTAAAAAAGGTCACTCAACAAGTGTGACCCGTTCAACTGATTTTCGAACGATTTAACGACGTATGTCTGCTGCAATCGTCTCCAAACATTACCAGTCACCGAAAAAGCCCGATTAAAAACGAGGGCTGGGAAACTGTGTGTCCTCGCCCACGCGTGCGAAATGCGAGAATGGGGTGGATAGATTGTCATATATATGTGATAAAAATCATTATTTGTGGTATAAAAGGAATAATAATAATTAGAATATGAATAGTGTGTCGTATACAATTAATTGATATTATTGTAACAGTAATTTATAGTAAATTAACACAAAAGAAATATTTTCTATTGAAATTTGGGCTGGGCACGTGCCCCTGTGCCCTTTATCACCAGTCGCCACTGAGGATAGAAGAAAACGTTGAAACGGTTAGGCAAGTGACAACGGACAATCCAAGAATATCAATTAACCATCTGAGCCAACAAGTGAATCTGCCCTATGCAACGTGTCAACGAATTTTGAAAAGTGATTTGGAGCTTCATCCATTAATATAGTCTGCAATCCACACGTGAAGTTCTCAGAGCGGACGAACCTCTAAGATGACAGTTCTGCCAATGGTTTACTAACCATTTTAACAATAATAATAATAATAATAATAATACTCACCCTATAATTACTCCGAAGAGTAACCCCTTAGGTCCCTCTCAGGGATCTGTGCGGGAAGGAGTGCAAAATTACCAAATCTAGGGCATGTGCGGTTGGATTGGCATCTATGCATCCACATCTATATACTAGTGTATTAGTGGTTGCATATCAAGCCTTGACAGAGAAAGCGAGACAATTAAAAATCGTCTTCTCCGGCCAGGACTCGAACAACGCGCACAGAGGTATCGCGACTGGAAAGACGGCGCTTTAACCCACTCGGCTACCCGTGCCCCGTTTATAACGATGCTGTCTTCGAAAACATTTTTTTACCGATGAGGCTTGGTTTCTTGACTGGGGCTTTGGAGTAGAGACAACCTTTACTTTCGTATTGAAACTCCACTTCACTCACGAAAAATTGGAGTGTGAGCAGCTGTGAGCAGAAGGAGAATTGTTGGATCTATTTTTTTAACACTGAATTTTGACACTGAATGCAGAGAGGTACCGTTTAGAAATCTTATCACCTTTTGTGAAAATGTTGCATGACACAAGAAGATCGAAATTTGTACGCATATTACTAGGGAAACAATTAATTCTATTGGAAAGAAATGAAAAGGGGGCATTTTCATTTCTTTCCAATAGAAAAATTAACTCACATTTTGCCATACTCCAAAGAATAAACAATTAATTATATAGGCGAAGTTTTTGAAAGTCGCATAATCCGTTTGAACACGCAGACCATTTTCTCCCCTAGATTTTGCGATTTGACTCCGTGTGATTTTTTTCTCTGGCCTTATCTAAAAAAAATCTATTTTTGAAACACTTGTTGGCGATATGGAAGACCTTCAGCAACGTATTGTCAATAAAATTGAAGAAATTAATGGAACACCGTTGACACTGCAGGTATTGACTCTGTCAAAGGAAGAGCTGCCGTTGTATGTATGTATGTACATACACCCTAGGAAATTGCACCTTTACATATTGGAGATACATGTGTAGAAGAGAATAAGTTAAAAGACACCAGTAAGGACAGACAAAGACAGTTAGATGCCCTATTGTTTCACGCTTGTGCACGTATTTGAAACGTATGAGACCTGCGCGTAATAGAAAGTGGAGAGAGGTATTTGACACGGCCTATCACCTACTTTCTATCGCAGAATTTGAGTGGGACTTTTTCGCATCTATGGGGGTGTACATCGACTTAGCTGTATGAAACGAAATTCTTACGTAATTCTGACTTTTACAATTATCCCTTACACTTAAAAGAAATGTACGAACATAATTGTATTTATTTTCAAATTTTTGTATTCCTTAACTAACCGGTCTGCAAGAAAATGAAATTGAAGTTTTATAAAAAAATAAAAAAAAATAAAAATATAAATCAACCCGGTTATAAGACGAAAGAAAGAAAAAAATGCCTATTGAATAAGTGGTTCAAAAATGTCTCCCCCTTTGTGCTTCGCAAAAACTTAGTCTATCGTAAAATTCAGTTCTTACGCGTTCTTACACTTCAGGGGAAATATTATTTAGGGCTTGTACAATTTTGGCCCGTAAATCTTTTCAAAATATTCCGCACTGTTCGCGCTTCCACATTAACTTGTTTCGCGATGTGCGTACTAGTACAGGGTTCATTTGCTTCAACAAACGCACAAACGGCTACTTCACGTTCCAACCTATTTTCGGATAAGGGCCTAGGGATTGCCTCCTCAGGTTGGTCTGATAAACATTTTTTGCACCCTGTTATGCACCCCGATGTCTCAAATCTGTGGACCATATTTAATACGGTTTTTACCGTAGGTACCGGCCGATTTTCAAATGAAAATGCAAATCGCCCAACAACTTCAGCGCTCTGAGAGATGAAATACCACTTAATTATTTGCACTTTTTCCTCCTTATTGTATACCGTCATCGTTATTGTTATTATAGTAAAAACGTTTATTTAATTACAATATGAAAATTTTATTTACGCAGACACGGCTAAACTGATTTATCTTCCTTATTTCGGTTGCTATCCTTATTTCGGTTATTGTACTTTAGAGTCTAGACAATAATTCAATTCACACGTGCGCATTATAATTTATGGGCGGGGCGTCCCGCCTACATAATTTTATTGGTTCCCTATTGATGTAAACACGAAAGGCAAGAATAAAAGAGAAGAAGAGACAGAGAATAAATCATAAAAGTTTTAAAATGACATATCAGTCTGGCAACTAAGGATATCATATTTTTCTATCAGTTCCCTTTACTTGAAGAGTTTATTCTTTTCTATCTTTTAATGCTCGGCTTTGAAATCTTGGACTTTCTAACCCTGTATGTATAAATATAGGCGGTCATCATTTTCTTTAATGGTGCCTTATTTTTTCGAAAATATAGTTTCTTTATGAGATGAACTTTTTTTTAATTTTTTTTTTTGTATACCTGGTAAAAGTACCCATCACATAATGGGACAGCCTTGACAATTCATTGAGGTTATAAACATAAAATTAAGAATAGAAATACACTCAACATCCACATATTCGAACTCCAAATTTCCGAACTCACGATATTTCCGAACTTTTTCTCACGATATTTCCGAACTTGTACTTCCACACAACCGAACTTGTCGCTGATTGGTTGACGACAAAAAACCGCGAAATTTGAAATGAGAAAAAAATGTAAACACAATAATGTGATTGTTATCAAACATTTCGATTGTTACAGAATTCAGCAAAGAGGAAATCGCCCTCCCTCAGCAGCACACCTGAGACAGGTTCTACAAGAGTTCTTCTTTGTACAAACCAGTGGAAAACATTTATTTCAAATGGCGTATCATAAGTACCGGTGCACTTTTTTGTGTCAAACCGTCCACTCAATTTTCATCTTTTTTTCAACTTCCGACAAGTAAATTTCTTTTTTCCCCAGAATTTCTGCCACTGACGATTTACAAATATTGTACATCTTACATAGATCAACATTTTTAACACCATTTTTTGCGTGATTTATCAGATCTAGCTTTTGCTCCAAGGTTAGCCTCTTAGCAGGCTTTTTCTCTGCAAATAAACAGTACAATAATGTTTGTTTTGTATCACGGTTTTCTTAAAAATACATATTTTCTCATCATTTTTCATATTTTCAGTTTTAAATTATTATAGGTTACGTCAACAAAATGTTCAATAAAACAAACCTTTACATTGAATTACAACATAATTACCTGCACCACTCTCTCCTTTGCACCTGACATTTTTGTTTTGTTTAAAAAAACGTTCTTTTATTAACATGTACACATGTATGTATGTATTACATTTGCATAAAAACCTCGAAAAACAAAGAAAAGTACTAGAATGAGCCAGAAAAACCCTTTGCGCATGCGCCAGCAGTTCGGTTATCCCGAGGTGACGAGAGTTCGGAAATGTGGAAGTTTGCGAAACGGAAAAATTCGGATATGTGGATGTTGAGTGTACGTATTTTTTTGCTCGGCCAACTTTGATGACTTTTTTTTGGATGGCTCGATATTTCGTAAATATTTTGCAGTCCGTTTCCGAGATTTTGAGGGAATCGGCAAAATTTAAAAAAAATCGTGAACTTTTGCAAATTTTAGTTAGGTCAAAATTAAGTTTAAGTGGTTCCATATAACATTAAATTTTCTTGAAATAATTCTATAACACGCTTGTGTCGTTTATCGGTTTTCAAATTAAGAATTTTGCTCAACTGTGAGATCGTAGGTATAGAAAGAAACACCTTGTATATTTTTTGTTCAAATTTCACACATGGGGGGTTTTGAGGAATCTTGATAACGCTATGGATTCGGATTTTAAATAAAAAAAAAATAATCAAAACAAATAAATTGAATTTCGGGGGTATAAAAGAATCATATCAGGTCAGTTTTTGATACCCTACAACACAAAAAAAAATCGATTGTCTTGAAAATGAGGATCATATGGATTTGTAGGTACATAAAGAAAAGTTACACAGTAAGCGGCACCCTAATGTGTATTAGGGTGGACCTTAATTTTTTTTTTTTTTTTTTCTCAGCGGGCCGGGTGAAAATCAGTTCTGGGTACCTAAAAACTTGTGCGGAAACCAAAACTGCCGCGATCGGAACCTTTTTTCCCGTGCCGCAAAGCGCCGGAAGTTTCTTATGGGATTTACATGTTAAAAATCACTGAAAACGTTCGATACGCTCAAAAACTATGAAAATCATCAAATCTGATAGTCGCAAGGATATATTTTTTCCTCCTGCATCAGATGGAATCAGATTTCGTTTATTCGTTGAGTGAAAAAAATTATGAGCGGAAAATTGCGAAAAAACACCAAATTAAACTAAAAAAAATTGAAAAAAAGACGAAATAATTTATTATGGTGATTGTACCTGATTCTGAGGAGTATTAAGCATATCATGATTCAAAAGTAGAGGTAATAACCTACAAGGGTTTGAAAATTGTTGAAAATTTGAAAGCAGTCAACGATATTGCGGAAAGAGGAGTCAAAGTAATGTCTGATTTTAAAAATATATTGACAAAAGATGAGCAACAACAACAGTATCTAATGCCAGTGATGAAAAAATAGTATCGTAATTTATTCCCGACTTGCGATAAAGCCTCTCTTATGAGCAAACATGAATGAATTATGAAACTATAATAAAAAATTCTTTTGAGAACTCATTTTTAACGAAATTAATGTTTCTTACTAATCACATACAGACTTCTAATATTCACTTTATTTCAGAATGAATAAAATTTATAAAAAGATTATTTACATTGAATTTATACGTATAAAAATGAGTTAAAATAAGAAAAGATGTAACTTATTATGGAATCTTAAAAAAATTAATTTTCTCGAACAGAATCTCAAAGTCTAGACCATTTGTCATTGCCTGGGAAGAATAAGGTACGCAGCTCCCCAACTCCAAAGTATGCTAACGTTACAAGTACGTGTACGAATGTCGGACACTATAGTATGTTCCAATCCGAAATTCTCTTATAATCAATGTAAAATGACTTCAAGTTAAAGGTAATATTATATTAAGATGATGAATTATTCGTATGATATGGATCATTTCATACTACCGTTAAATTATGCAAGTCGATGCAGGAGAATCAATCGTTTGAGAATCAGGATTGAAAAACAGAAAAATCGCCTTCCGCCATATACGCTCCTGAATTTTGCGTATAACTTGAAATGATCGTAACTCCGGTTCAGAGGCACCTACAGACTTCAACCGGATGTCAAATTGTAGGTTTTTACCTCTACTTTTGAATCATGATATGCTTAATACTCCTCAGAGTCAGGTATAATCACCATAATAAATTATTTCGTCTTTTTTCAAATATTTTTAGTTTAATTTGGTGTTTTTTCGCAATTTCTCGCTCATAATTTTTTTCACTCAACGAATAAACGAAATCTGACGATTATATCTGATTCAGGAGGAAAAAAATACATGGAAATATATCCTTGCGACTATCAGATTTGATGATTTTCATAGTTTTTGAGCGTATCGAACGTTTTCAATTATTTTTAACATGTCAATCCCATAAGAAACTTCCGGCGCTTTGCGGCACGGGAAAAAAGGTTCCGATCGCGCAGTTTTGGTTTCCGCACAAGTTTTTAGGTACCCAGAACTGATTTTCACCCGGCCCGCTGATAAAAAACGAAAAAAAAAATATTAAGGTCCACCCTAGTGTACGTAGCCGAATGAAGGGCAATTCATAATTTAACTTCTTTATTGAGCTGATGTAAATATGAGGTGAGAACTAATCGCGATCTAGTCGCTAGCGCAGGCGTATGAAAGGCATCCGGTCTCTTAGTAGGGCTGTTTGAGTTAAAATTTAAAATACCATTTTATATTTTATTCTGGTCTAGTGCCTGATTAAAAAAGTGTGTTATTACGAGCGTATTGTAGATGTAGAAGCACTACATACATTTATAAAAATAAAAATGGATATATATCACATTGACGAAAAAGTTCAAATAATTAAATGGTATTTGGTGGTCGGTCTGTAAGGGATATTCAAGCCATCTTTAACGAAAAATTTCCCAATAGGCCCTCACCGACGATATCAACGATTAATCGGATCGTTAAAAATTTCGAAAAACATGGTTGTGTTTCACCTAGATCCCACAGAAAAAATGCAGTTCCGGTAAATGACAAGGTCGAACAGAGGGACATAAATATTTTGGTTACTGTCAATTACAACCCAACATTGTCTGCCAAGGCAATGGTTGAAATTGTAGATTCAAGTAGCCGCACGGTAACGCGCTGTTTTAGGGCCGAATCTTTCGACCCATATTAACTTTTTATAAATTATTATTCAATATTGTCATTTGCCAATGATTGAAAATATAAATTAACCAAACGACAACAAACGTCTAGTCTCCGAGCGCTGGCGCAGTTTGAATTTGACATGCGCATATGCTACTAACATGAACATGGTGATTACGTCAGATTTCGGCGAATCTCAACAGAGGCGGAATCGGGTCATTATTATTACAAAACGATAGTTCACAGAAAATTAAAACGTACTAAGAGGCTAACTATTACAAAATGGAGCCGTATTTAGGTGTGGTAATGTTAGTGGTCCCGAAACATGGCATTTAAAAGAACTTACCCATGAAGCTCATAAAATTTCGACCTAAAATGCGAAGAAATTTGATTCACAAATTATAAAGTTATAATGACCGATATATTTTTAATGACCAGTTATAAAAGTGGGGCATACAGGATCCGTGTTGTTGCCATAGATCACAAGTCAGTGATAGCACTACACTATTGCTTTCTTGGTCTCTTGTTAGACAATTGCGGTTTCGTTACAACTGATTAGAATTTACTTC
Source organism: Aromia moschata (assembly GCA_029963805.1). Lineage (NCBI taxonomy): Eukaryota > Metazoa > Arthropoda > Insecta > Coleoptera > Cerambycidae > Aromia > Aromia moschata. The sequence continues at coordinate 287,265 of JAPWTK010000193.1, forward strand.
ATCAATTTTACCTTTAAACCGACAAAATATTCGAGTCTTACTTGCCAAATTTTTATACCTGCCAAACGGATATTTGGAACAGATCTGACCTTGAAGGAAGACTCGTTTTTCCAGGGTATACTTGTTCCAAATTTCTGCTCCCATAATACCTGTTTTGAGACAAGGAAGACTCTAATATTTCGTCAGATTAAAGGTAAAATGAATTAAGTAACACAAAATCAGCTGTAATAAAACTGCAACTGTTTAACAAAAGACGAAAAAAAGTTGCAAAAATATGCCCTGCAAAATATCATACGCTAGTTAAAAGTATTGTTACTCTTTGTATCAAACAATTTATGAGTTTTAATTGGTAAGTCCTTTTAAGTTTCATTTTTCGTGACCACTGACATTACCACACCTAAATACCGTCGTGTAATAGTACGCTTCATAGTACGTATATTCGAATATTCAATAATGTATTCTGATGTATTTTCTGTGTATCGCTTTGCAATAATAACCTGAGCCCGACTCTGACCTACGATTCGCCGCAACGTTGCTCTTTAGATTTCCGCTAAATACCCCCCACCAAAACCAAGCCCCGCCGGCCCAAGTAAATTCGCCTAACTATGACATAAAAATGTATCATTTAATATGTTGTTAATATCCACCTATGTACGCATTAGGCTGCCGCTTACTGTATATTAGGGTCATTTCTGTCAACCGGACCCCCCCCCCCACCTGTCCATTTCAGGTTTTGAGTAAAAGTGTTCTGTAGGGGCTTAAAATTTTCGTTGAAGTGTCTACTTTTGAATGCCATGTGTCCCCTTTTTAAATTCAAGATGGTTGTCGCAATATGGCGGCTTAAACGAGAACACTAACTAAAAAAATAAATAAATTCAGAGATTAATGGTTTGTAAAATGAGTTATTCGTGCGTAAAAAATGATCTTTTAAATTTAATTGATTTAAAATTTTCTTTAAAGTGTCTACTTTAAAATGACATTAGTTTTATTTTAAAATTCAAGATGGCGATTCCAATATGGCGGCTTAAATGAGCGAATTCCTCAAAAAATAACACAGAGATATTTGAATTTAAAATTGATTTATCAGGTCGTAAATTTATTCTCTAGGGCCTTAAAATATTTCTAGGTCTCTTTCAAAAGTTCAAGATGGCCCACAGTGGGAAAAAAATTACCTTTTTTTGGACAAAAATCTGCCGACTATTCACATCCTAATGAAAATCAAAGTATCTTGGTGGGAAATATTCGTTACGAATACTTAGTAGTTTTTAGTACCAAAATTATCCTAACCTAGAAATAAGGGATTAGTTCTTTTTTTTTTTAATTAACACAACAGAAGGGAAAACCCAACAATCTTAACCAAGGAACTCTAAACGAATCAAATTTAACACAACAGAAAGGCAAATCAAAAAAGGTATGCATGTATATCTTTGTGACATTTCTTGGGGAATTCGCTCATTTAAGCCGCCATATTGGAATCGCCATCTTGTGTTTTTAAATAGGACTCATGTCATTATAAAGTAGACACTTCAAGGAAAATCTTGAATCCCTACAGAACATTTGTACGTCCTAAATAGTAATTTTTTTAAGGATTCATCTCTTAATTTGGTCGTTTTTTGGTAAATTTTCCTGTATAAGCCAGTATATTGGAACCACCATCTTGAATTTTTGAATAAAACCAATGTCATTTTAAAGTAGACACTTTAAGGAAAATTTTAAACTCCTACATATCATTTTTTACGCACCACTTACCATTAACCATTCTCGTTTAAGCCGCCATATTGCGACAGCCATCTTGAATTTAAAAAAGGGACAGATGTTATTCAATAGTAGACACTTCAGCGAAAAGGGGGGGGGGTCCGATTGACAGAGAATGACCCATTAATAAAACACCCTATATATGAAATCTGAAAATTACAGATACAGGTAGTTTTAGAGGAGTTTAAAGAACAAAAACAAAAGTCAGTGTTGTTGGAAACAAAATCGGGCGGGCCAAACGGACTATGCCTTCTGAAAAGATAACACCCTTTATAAAATTTAAACTTTTAATGATATTCACTTGTGAGTATCTTAAAGTGTAGCGCAAAATATCAAAAATTAGCTGAAAATACCAATATTACGGGAAAATAGTTTTTTAACATCCGTATCTGCTAAACGAAACGTTATTTACCACATGTTTATAATTGTCCATCTTAAAATTACTTGAAAATCATCCTGTAAAATATTGTAGGCTTATTAAGCAACACTCGATGAGGGAGAGTAAAAAAATATTTTTTTCCCAATACAATATTTTTATTAGGTATATTCTAGTACTTTTCTTGCTACATTATTTTTATTTCTTGTGGCAAAAAACTCCTACTTGGGTGTTCTATGGACGTCGATGCGACAGAATAATAAGTGTGACCGGCGGCGGAAGAACGTCCGAAAACCTGTGCTAACCGTTTATAATCTAATAATTAAAAACTCTAATATAAAAGTGCCGTTCCCAAGTCAACAACCCTAGTGCTCCGTGAGTGGATTTCTCCACAGCGACTATGTCAAACCACTCGAGGTAGGAATTGTTTACACCAAGTCTTCAGATTTTATGTTCTCATAGCATAACGAAATATTGCCTTTCAGTTTCCAGAAAAAAATCACAAATGATTTGATTACTAATAATATGAAATGAATTCCAAATATACTTTATCATATATTATTTATGTCCAGTAGGTAGGGAGCTAAAATTATTAAAAACTGTTCTTGAAACATATAGGGCTAGTTTTGACGGTTCCCTATGTATTTTTTTGCGTAGAACACAACAAAACACACGATCGTATTCCCCTACCGTCTAGCTCCGCCTTCGACGTCTCGAAGGCAAGATTGGCTGTCGTCGGACCACCGAATATAAACAAGACTAGAAGGTCCACTCCAAGCTCCACCCACTAATGCACTCGCCTTGCCCCGTCTCCTATCTCAGCGGTTCTCGGCGGCCGCGCTCATTAAACATTGTAGGGGAATACATTACGTATGACGTCTGCTCCGCCCATCTTCTGCTAAGTCTCCCTACTAATATGCCATGCATTTGAAATGCATGTAGTAGAATCTCCAATGCTTCCAAATAAAAATTCCAGATCGATCCGTTAATAACTTTTTGACTAATTAACGATCGCATTTTTTTGCATGCCTTAATTAACAATGTCGCCATTTCTTTGTTTATTGTACGATATTGACCAGAAAAATCATAAATCTCTTCAAGTTTGCGAGACTTTTTGATATTTTGAAAAATATTAATTTGGGCCAGTTTTATAACGTTTTCTACGCGACTACCTTGTTTGACGCTTTTTTATAGTGTCTTGAAAGTACGCTTCAATTTCACAATTCCGAGAATTTCAAAGTCGCAACGCTAAAACAATATATGTATACGTCGCGTCAAAAAAGGTAGTCACGTAGAAAACGTTATAAAACTGGCCCAAATTAACATTTTTCAGAATCTCAAAAAGTCTCGCAAACTTGAAGATTTATGATTTTTCTAGCCCAACCCGGTTAATATCGTACAATAAACAAAGAAATGGCGTCATTGTTAAATAAGGCTTGCAAAAAAATTCGATCGTTAATTACCTGAAAAGTTATTATCTGAATCGAGCTGAATTTTTTTTTATACTACAAACAGCAGTCCCTCAAATTTCATGATCATAGTCGCCCTACTTTCAAAGTAAAAAAATGGTGAAAAAAAACACTTTTTCAACTTCAGCAGTCATTTGCAAGTTGGACAATTTGCAACAATAATTGGAGACTTCGGGTTGGGCTTAAAATTTTGGAAATTCAACTTCTTATACAACTTTTTATATGCTATATAAAATATGCCAAGGAAGGATATATAAGTGGAAATGTGAAAAAAACACGTTATTTTTCACAAATTGTTAATTTAAAAAATTAGGGGACGGTTTCAGCTTTACGGACCCTAAACTACCTACTGTGTTCTACGCACTGTGTTCTACGCAAAAAAATACATAGGAAACCGTCAAAACTAGCCCTATATGTTTCAAGAACAGTTTTTGATGATTTTAGCTTCCTGTCTACTGGACTATATGTGCATTGTGTATGTACATATGTAAACTGTTAATTTACTTTTTCCAAAAAAATAACAAGTGTATTTGACCTACTAAGCTTTTTTGCGTAAGTAAATTATAACTAATGCATACAAAAAGTAATTTGAAACATCTCTACTATTTATGCACCAATTTCCAATTTTAAAAGAGATGTATAGGTTACGGTAAAAAAATATGCTAGATGTTATTAAAAAAAGCGGGGGGTTATCAGGGGTAGCATTTAAATGCTGCCTAATACTTCTCCTAAAATACCGATAGAGTATTTTAGGAGAAGTAGGCAGAGCAAAAAAAATATTTTTGCTTTGCCGAGGTATTTCTATGTTTAATCTTAAGTTTATAACCTTATTTAATTGTCAAGGCTGTTATATTATATGACAACCATTATTAATTCTACAACTATGACAGCCACTTGTCAAAAGTCTGACAAGAAAGTTTCGTTTCGAGCTTCGACATGACCATTACATATTTCCATATCTCTCGTTCATAGCCAGATTTGATGACGTGTTTTTAGATGGCTCTTTATAACTCATTACGGACCTCCACGCGACCAATCAAAACGTGTTAACACGATTATGCACTGTTGACCAAAGGCTCTATTTGTATGTACCAGAGTTCTAACAAAAAGTTAATTTGTGCAATAATGAAATGATTTTGGTCTTTGTTTTAGTAACTTCTTATATGTTACATACAGTGTTCTTGTTCTGGCCATAGATCACAAGTCTGTGATTACATGAGAAGACCGAGACTCCGTAACATTCTCTCAATCCCAGGGGAATAGGCATTCTTAGGGGAATTATCTGTTGATGTTAAATTGCATAAAGCTATTTTTAGCTTGAACCTTAGTATGTATAGGGCGTCTGCTTTATTCTGAAAAAACGGACGATGGGAGACAACAACTGACTGGATTCTACATAAAAAATTGTATGGAAGTCCATTTTTACATATCCAATAAGATAAAAGAAGAGTGAGTTATAGGAGGTATCCGGAAAGTGCAAATTTTCAGTTTCACCCTGTATCTCAAAAACTAAAAGGGCTAAAAAAATATTCTGTTTACTGCATCTTTCGTTTGACAAAAAAGTAGGAAAGGAATATGCAAACCGTAACTCTCTATCTTTAAAGACAACCGAGTTATCAAGCAAAAGTGTCAAAAATGGGACACCTTGTACATACATACCTATAAAATGCGATCCTTAATTTGTCGAGCAGTGTATAATATTCATGCTACTTATTAGCAGAAAATCGATAAAAAACACGTTAAGTAATTCTTATTCATCGTGAATCACTACTGCTGTAGTGAGATAAACTCATTAAAATTTTGTTTTTCGTATACAGGAACTTTCTTTGGATTATTTACGTTTTCAATTTGTACTTATAGCTGTAGCTAAAACGTGTTCAAGGTTCTCTTCGTAAAAATTACACATTTATGTTATTTACACATAAAAAAAGGTCATTTCGGAGCATGACATGTCGATGCATTGCCACTTCCTCTTTGTATTGTTTATTATATATTATATCTATGTATGTATGTAGACCCGGTCGGTGTTTACAAACATAAAACTTCCCTGTTTTGGCACCAACTATTAGCTGACAAATCAAATATAGGCTCTTTGTTTGCATATTTTACGGGAGGCTATTTTTAAACTCAAGGCGAAATCGTGAGCACTGCAAGCAAACCCAACTATACTATGCGAATAATTATGTCGTTCAACTCGAAATGTAGTATTTGTTACCTTGCTTAGAAAAAATTCAATGGGAAAACGAATTTCGCTGATGTTTACTCTATTCCTGATTCAGTCTTGGAACTTTTCACACATTTTTCACCGGTATTTCTAACGTCATTCGTATTGATAAGTATAAGTATTTTAAAGCACTTTGTTGCAGCAATTAAAGAAGAATTTCCACTGCGTAACTTGTTGTAACAAGTGGTTTTGGTGCAACTTTATTGGATGCAGTGCTTTTCGATTTACACCATGCAATTTTCAAAAAAAAAAAAAATCGTGTGCATCATATCAAGTGCAAATTGTGTAAGTTGCGGCATTGTCAGCTTTGTTTATTTATTGCATTTGACATTATTTGCGGTCTTTTAATCATCTCATCTGAACTTTAAATAATCGGAAAAGATTATATACGAGGTGTGTAAATTAAAAAAGACTGATTTTTTAAAATTTTCTAATTCGAATAGAATTATAATTCCGTATTGTCTCCTTCAAAATAATTTTTCTGGAGAGCCACACAGCGTTGGAGATGGTTCTTCCATTCCTCATAGCAGTGTTTGAACTCATATACTGGAATAGCCTTTAGCTAGTCGGTTACACCCTTTTGAATGTTTTCTACGGTCCCAAAATGACGACCCTTGAGGCGATTTTTCAATCTCGGGAGCAGAAAAAAAGTCACAAGCACTCAAAGCAGGCGAATAAGGAGGCTGAGGAGCCATAGGAATGTTTTTACTGGCTAAAAACTCGTTTACAGAAATGGCGGTATGCCAAGATGCATTGTTGTGATGCAACATCCAGTTGTTCTTGATGTTTGGTCTCATACGCATGAACCTTTTTCGAAAATTTTCAAGTATATCTCTGTAAAAGTGTTGATTTACTGTTTGGCCTGGAGGCACAAACTCTTTGTGGACAATTCCCTGGCTATCAAAAAAGCAAATCAGCATGCATTTGATCTTCGAGAACTTAAGTGTGCCATTCCATGCTTTGGCGCTTGGTTACCGGGTCGTACTCAAACACCCAAGTCTCTACACTAGTAATGTCACGTTCCATAAAATGGGGATCATTTTCAATCGATTCAAAAATGTCAAGACACTTTGGGCTCTTGAAAAAACACTATCTCTCAATTCTTCCAACATAGGATTGGATAGGATTGGATAGCATTGGATCAATTCTTCTCGTCCTAACGGCTGGCGTCGGTGGTGAGATGGCCGGTCTTATTCCCTCACTGCTTTCGATCTCACTTCTATTTTTTGTTCTTTTTCATAGCTGGCCGATGTTTGTTGTACACATACTGTATACCAACATATATGTATGTTGGTAATGTTGGCACCCAATTAATTACTGGCCCTAACCAAAATTGAATATGTAAATATTTGTATTACAGCATCAAAATTGCAGCGACAAATTGCATCGTAGAAATCCTTTTTAAAATATTCAATGTGTCCGAGAAGGTGATGGTTATTTGTACTATTTTGTCCTATGTACAAGGTTTTCGCTTATATTTTGACATATACCTACAGAGTTTATTATGCAAAATAGAAAAAAACTTCTCATATAAAAGTCTCGGTAAATTTTCGGTATTATCTTTTAAGGTTATCAATTGCCCAATTAACAATTGAACATCGAAAAGTCACAAAATGTAAACAACTATCAATTTTTTTATTGGAATGCCCACTATATTTGTTATTTTTCTGCTGGAACTCTTTCCCCTGATTTCAGAAATGCGTTCTTTATTAATATTTCCTTCAATAGATCATATTATTTAAATTCATAGTATAAATATAATAAATGAAATATCAATAAGGATTACATTTTTTAAAACAAGGGAGTAACGTTAACACAGAAAATTGGGGGTATTTAAAATGTAAATCCTAGTAAACGTTATTGAAGAATTTATTAATTACAATTTACACTTTTTTTTTAAGAATTACAAGGTTATTAAAGAGTTACAGGCATAATGCGCGAATTTTTTGCCACGCTGTGTAAGTCTTGTGGGGTGTTTGCAGCTGTCAATGGAACAAATTTAGTTGTAGATGGATATACATTAGGAGTTACGGTACTATGTACATTAGGGTGGCCCAAAAATGGAATATTTTTTATATTTGTGTCTCGTGTGTGAAAATATATTAATGTATCATGTTATAAACGCCCCCTTAAAAATCAGCTCAAACAAAAATTTTTAAGAGGTCGCTCAAGATTTTTAAAAAATTCCAAAATCGTCAAAAATTGATTTTTTTTTTATTTTTTTCCTCATGTTATTATTTTAGGTTGAAAAAATGTCGATCCTTAAAATGTGATATCAATATTTTAATTTCTAAAGGTCACTCATAATTTTTTTACTTTTCAAAGTAGTGTACCTAAAATGTTTTCGAGCAATCTCTAAATATAAGTATTAACGAACTAATTATTATTTTTTATTGAATTTGACATACAAAAGAATAAAACACGACACTTAAAAAATGTATAAAAATTAAATAAATTAAAAAATTATAAATATTTGGTACTTACAATGTGGTAGTCAATTTTGTCTAGAAATTTTTTAAGTGTCTCGCATTTTATTTCTATTCTTTTTGTACGTCAAATTCAATAAAAAAATAATTAGTTAATATTTGTATTTAGAGATTGCTCGAAAACATTTTAGGTAGACTAGGTACTTTGAAAAGTAAAAAAATTATGAGTGACCTTTAGAAATTGAAATATTGATTTCAAATTTTCAGAATCGACATTTTTTTTCAACCTACAAAATAATATGACGGGGAAAAAAATAAAAAACATAAAATTCAATTTTTGTCGATTTTGGATTTGGGCGTTTATAACATGATACATGAATAAAACGAATAAAAACGAATAAAAACACCAATAAAAAAAATATTTAATTTTTTTGGGCCACCCTAAATTGTACATACATATGTATGTATGTACATAGGCGGATGTTGAATGCTACATAAATATGTCAAAATTAGGTGAATTTATCTACGTATACCCAAGGCCCCATCTTGGTGACCTATATACATATGTATATACGTATAACTCAGGACCCTAGTTGTACGTATGTATATACATATGTACATATGTAGGTAAATTCACCTAATTTTGACATTAAAATGAAGCATTTAATATATGCCTACGTAGGTACGTACGTATTACTATAGTTCCTGCTGTATGTATTAGTTTAGATGGTTAACAAAGTTATTAGACGATTATCCACATTTACCGAAAGTTATAAGAATATTTTATATTACTTTCTTATAGTTATAAGAATTATTATATACCGGGTGGCTCAGGATGTGGGGCCAAGCTTATATCTTGAAAACTAATTAACCGTTTTTTTTTTTAATTCGGGGAGTTTATACTATTATGGACCCATTAACGTCCAAACAGACACAATTTTTCGTCCTTTTTGGAGCGTCAATCTCGAAGGGAAATTAATGAATTCACTCAATAAAAACCACTTATCCTAATGTTTTCGGATGTGATATTTCGATTTCCGGAGTTAGAATTGTGATTAATTGCTCTAGAAAAAAAAATATGGCTGACTTTATGGAGAAAAGTACTGAAAATTTGGGGAATCATTTTTTTTATATATTTTTTTTAGTCCAAAAAGTACTCCAACCTACTCCGGTTTGTGGAGGGAGGTGGAGGCAATAGTTGGAGTTGATGATAGGATTTTTTTTTACCGACCTACTCTAATCTTTCCAAAATGGCGGACATAGCATAAAGTCTCATGAAATATGAATTTTTCTCTAGTATTAACGAGAAAATAATGTCATTGTGAGTTTTTCTTGATCCACAGTCATTTTCCTCAATCAAAACAATACCACAGAATATATTTGACTAAATTTTCAATTTTCAATGATGGCGGATTCAAAATGGCGGCGTTTTTCGTTATAAAAAGGAAATAGGAGTTTGTAATTATACTTTTCCTATGTCATTTCATGTTTTTGTAACATTTTGAGGCGGATTCAATATGGCGGACATAATTCTTGAAAATTCAAAATTTGAAAACGGGAACATTACAGTCATATTTTACGTAGAATTCTGATGGAAAATGTCCTCTAAATTTTTTCATAAAAATGCGTTCTATCTGAGTAAAAAATTATTTGCCATTCTAACCTCAAAACGAGGTTTTTCCGGTGTTGAGGTTCTCATGATGAAATCATCAGAATTATATATTATGCACATAGGGATGTAGGCGCATTGAAGAATTTTTTTTTCGGAACCGCATATAAATAGAAAATATATATTTTGAATTTGGGCGCATTGACGAATTTTTTTTCCGGAACTTCCTCGCATATTTATTCAAGGAATACGTACGTAGAGTAGGAGTACGTAGAACGTACTTTCTGGTGGGTGTGAGAAAAAATCGTATATGCACCACGAGAAACCAGTAGACTGTGTACTTCCGGCGAGTAGTTTGCGCCCGAGGATCCCTAAGTGCATAATATATAATTCTCATGATTTCATCATGAGAACCTCAACACCGGAAAAAAAACGTCGTTTTGAGGTTAGAATGACAAATAATTTTTTACTCAGATAGAACGCATTTTTATGAAAAAGATTGAGAGGACATTTTCCATCAGAATTCTACGTAAAATATGATTGTAATTTTCCCGTTTTCAAATTTTGAATTTTCAAGAATGATGTCCGCCATATTGAATCCGCCATCTTGAATTTCAGACTTTTTACCAGGAATAACTCAAAATGTTACTAAAACATGAAATTACATAGGAAAATTATAATTACACACATATTTACTTTTTACAACGAAAAACGTGCCATTTCTTGAGAAATCCGGCCGCCATTTTGAATCCGCCATCATTGAAAATTGAAAATTTTGTCAAAAATATTCTGTGGTATTGTTTTGATTGAGGAAAATGACTGTGGATCAAGAAAAACTCACAATAACATTATTTTCTCGTTAATACTAGAAAAAAAATCATATTTCATGAGATTTTGTGCAATGTCCGCCATTTTGAAAAGATTAGAGTCAGTTGAGGTCGGCAAAAAAAATCCTATCATCAACTCCAACTATTGCCTCCACCTCCCTCCACAAACCGGAGTAGGTTAGAGTACTTTTTTTGGACTAAAAATATATATATATATAAAAAAAATAATCCCCAAATTTTCAGTACTTTTCTCCATAAAGTCAGACATATTTTTTTTCTAGAGCAATTAATCATAATTCTGACTCCGGAAATTGAAAGATCACATCCGAAAAACATTGGGATAAGTGGTTTTTATTGTGTGAATTCATTAATTTCCCTTCGAGATTGACGCTCCAAAAAAGGACGAAAAAATTGTGTTTGTTTGGGCGTTAATGGGTTAATTTCCAACCAAGTGACGGAAAAATGAAAGATGACTCACTTCCGGTTTCGCCGATAATGGCACTAATTCCTGTTTTTTAAATGGAAACCTTTTGCATATTTGGATTCTACGCGTAAATAAAATGTTGAGGCGCCGCGTATAACTTTAGCTACTGGTACACTCGGGTCTCGCTAGACGTAACGCTGTCTGAGTAATTTTTTTTTTAGCTTCGCATAACGCTGATCTTATCTGGAATGTATCAGATAATATAACGACTTTGGTCTCTTTTGAATTTCCGCAAATGAATCGTCAAGGCGAGCCGGTATTTTCAGGTGAACGTTCATTGAAAGCGATAAACGGCTTAAAAGGTATTTAGCGAGCTTAACTCTCGAAATTATTGGAGCCGTCAAAATATGTAGGTATCGGTTCTTAGATAAACCGTCGCCCCGCGTTAACAGCTGAAAGCAGTTTAAAATCATGGAAAAATCGGGGTATCTTTTTAAAACATATATGTGCAGTAATAAAGATAAAACAAGCGTTTTTATTGTAGTGTCCGTTTCATGTTTGAAACAAAACTAATTGTTAAGACCTTTTTGTACAACATGGACACGATGACGAATTTTTATAATGACATGATACGGGGATAGGCGCAAATCCTTCCAAGAAGCAACGGGTCTTTTAACGAAACATTTCCTGAGGATCCCTTTTCTAAATCAACTTTACCTGTATGTTTTTCTTAATCAACGTTACGACTTTGCTCGATTTGAAGTATAGAGGTACTTACTATTGCAAAAAATTGGGTCGTCCGAAAACATCCACCAATGATAAAAAGTCTTTGCATGTTTTACTTGCCCTGCAAGAAGAGCCGCAAACCTTTCAAAGCTTTCCCTCATACAGAATAACAGCGAACGATCAGTGAGAAGGATTTTCAGTGCGTCTTTATAAGGTCAGATTGCTTCAGAAACTATCAGAAGATGATAATCCAGACAGACGTTGAAATAATAAACTGTATTGACATGTAGTCTGACTGTAAGTCATATTTTATTTTTTGATGAGGCAACGTTTTATCTTAATGGCTTTACGCTAAGAGTTCAAATTTGTAAATCACGGAAAACCTCTGTGTACTTTGTGTATTTGTGAGTTGACAGCTTCTTAGTAAAATTATTAAAAAAAACTTTTTGACAAACACCCTTTTAAGAAAATGTACGTTTATGTACAGTAAAAATAATAAAACAAGCGTTTTAATTGAAGTGCCCGTTTCATGTTTGAAACACAACTAATTGTTAAGACATTTTGGCACAACATGGACACAATGACGTATTTTTATAATGATATGACACGGGGATCGGCACAAATCCTTCCAAGAAGCAACGTATCTTTTTAATGAAACATTTTCTGAAGATCCCATTTCTAAATCAACGTTATAACTTTGCGCCATTTGAAGTGCAGAGGTACTTACTATTGCAAAGAAATGGGTCGTCCGAAAACATCAACAACAACAATAAAAAGTCTTTAGATGTGTTTTGATGCTTGCCCTGCAAGAACAGCCACAAAATTCCAAAACTATCCCTCATACAGAACAGCGAAAGATCAGTGAGAAGGATTTTCAGTGTGTCCTTGTCAGATGGCTTCCAAAAACTCTCAGAAGATGATCCAGACAGACGTTGAAATTATGCCAAGAAATAATAATACATTGACATACAATATGACTTACAAAAGTCATATTTTAGTTTTTGATGAGGCAACGTTTTACCTTGATGGCTTCGATAACAGACATAACTGCATGTATTAGTAATATATTCAACATATTCAATAATATTTGTAATATATTCGACACCATATCTACTCTTTGTGACATTACTTATGATAATTTAAAAACTAATATAGATTCCTACTTAGGAATTCACTATATCCATAATCATCATACTTACACTACCGGTCAAAAGTTTGGGTTCACTTGATACATTTTTTAATTTTACGCAATTTCGTCGGCTACTCATTATATTCTATTGAGCAGGCGTGACATACGAATGTCGACTTAGAACACGATGCTGATTAGTGCGTAGTTGAGGGTCTGGCGCGATGGGGCGATGCGAAAATCAAGTTCGAATGTGTCACGACAGGACGCATTGTTTTGATGCGCCCAGTGCATACCACGCGTAACATCTTTGTATTGCGAAAGATCACTAAAAAAATCATATTGTCTACTGTTTTTTGGGTTTTTTTATGTACAAAAAGGTGGGTAAAACATTTTTTTGTATTCAATATCGTAAAGCTAAAGAAAGATTTTCATGTAAATTGAAGTCATCAGTAGAATATCAGTATATCATTGAAATGGGTAAAAAACTACATATTTTATGTTTTTATCATAGAGAAATGGGCCGAAAAGCAGAGCTAAGTGTAAAAACACGAGCAGTTATTGTTGCATTATATGAAGAGGGTTATTCAATGCGGAAAATTGCTTCAAAAACCAATGTTTCTCAAAATGCAGTCATGCGAACGTTGCAAAGAAAGCGCGAAACAGGATGTAATCAGAGTCGTCATCGTTCTGGCAGGCCTAAAGCAACTTCAAAACAAGAAGACAAGTTCATTTGTATTGAAAGCAAAAGAAATCGTACTCGTACAGCTCCCAAAATTCGTGAGCAACTCAATTCTACACGAGACACAAGTATCTGTTTCAACGGTACAGTGACGTCTGCGGGATTACGGTTTGAAAGGATGCATCGCCGCCAAAAAACCATTACTACGCAAACAAAACAAAGTTAAAAGACTGAATTGGGCAAAAAACATAAAGATTGGACGATTGAACAATGGTCAAAAGTGTTATTTACAGATGAATCGAAGTTTGAAATTTTTTACGGACGACGTCGACAATATGTGCGCCTTTTGTTTGGTGAACGCATGATTAATCAATGCGTCATTCCAACAGTCAAGCAGGTGGAGGGTCAGTCATGGTCTGGAGATGTTTTGCTGGTGACAAAGTTGGAGATCTTGTGCAAATCAAGGGCATTATGGACAAAAAAACTGTACCATAACATTTTCCAGCGACACGCTTTTCCATGTCCAGAAATAATGCTGAGTATTTGTAAAAGTCGACATACTATGTTTACGTAATGATATGTAAATTTGTCATAAATGATGCTAATAAATAAAAATAATTGAGTGAAACCTTGGTTTTATCAATATTTTTGAAAATTATAAGGTGAACCCAAACTTTTGACCGGTAGTGTATATTTTGTAAATGTGTTGTATTTTTCCTGTAATTGGGTGTTACCTGTTGGAAATAAATGTGTTATTATTATTATTATTATTATTATTATTAGTTCAATGACAATCCTTATTGAATGACAGAACACCATAATACACAAGGCAGGCAAAAGTTAATGTTTGGGCAGTCATAATTGAAAACTATATAGGACCTTTCTTTTCCCGACGTAAAGACAAAACTGTTACGGATTATAATGCACAAATTCTATGAACTCCGTGATATCTTCTCAAAAAAAATTTAATTATTCTGTATCATTCACTTGCTGAATCTATAATAAAATATTGCATCCCAGTATGGGGCGCTACTTTCAAAACTGTCATCAGTCCATTACAAATAGCTCAGAACATGATATTAAAAATTATCTTCAAGAAAAACAAAGTTTTTCCCACACATCAGTTATATAAAGAAACAGATATTTTAAATATTCCCTCATTATATATACTTACCATTGCTTAAAGAGAATGTTCCATGAACACAAGAGCTACACACAACATATGATAGATACCCGGTCACAGCTAAACTTGGACATTACTGTTGAATTCTTTGCCAAAACTGTTACGCAAAACTCTTTTCTCTTTTGTGGTCCAAAAATGTATAATATTCTTCCAAAAAAACCTAAAAGAAACAATACAATTTAAAATTTATAAAAAAAGAAATTAAAAAAATACATACAAAGTCACCCAGAAAAATTTCCATTACATTAAATTAAAAATCTTATCTCTACCTTAAATTATTATTTTTTAAATACCTACGGTGAAATTTTTTAATAATCATTGGAGAATTTAAGCGTGGGTTATACTTACCAAGGCGTCGAAATGCTACCTTTATTTATACCTTTATTCCTTTAAATCTTTTCTGACCTGCGACCTCTCTTTATACTCTACCATTGACTGTTCTGTGAATTCTCCAACCTAATCTTGAAGTACTCCTACACTTACAACTACTATTTGCCTCAATTATCAATATGTACGTTTCATTAAATGGCCTACTGGACCATTTTTACAAGACAGGCTTCCTAGCCTAGCGTGATTTTGGGACAGGTAGGCCATTTTCCCATTTATATACATGAACACTTATATACATTTCACAAAAATGAAAATAAAATTGAATTGAATTGAATTGAATTGAATCAATATCTTTCCCAAAGAAGACAACGACCAAGTGTTAAGAAATTATGTCTGGTTTCAACAACCACATTTTTGAATGTGCATCTTGAAGAAACTTTTTCAGGAAGATGGATAGGTAGGGTAGGACCCGAGGATGACCAGATTTTCTCTTCTCTCTAGATTTCTTATATGGGGTCATTTACAAATTGTTGTCTATCGTACCAAACCGGAGATTATATAAGATTTCCAAAACATGAATGCGGAAGATCTGCGCCAAACTCATCTGCAACGCGGTGAAGTAGACCTCTGATTTTTGGAGAATGTAATTAGAGGAGACGAAAGTTGTTTTTTTAATACAACTCGGAAACAAAACGTCAAAGTTCCGAATGGAACACTGCGGCATCACCTCGCCCAAAAAAAGGCTCGAATGAGCAAATCCAGAGTGAAAGTCATGCTCATTGTTTTCTTCGATGTCAAGGGCGATGGTCCACTACGAATTTGTACCTGAGGGGCAGACAGTGAATGGTGCTTTTTACCTATAAGTGCTAAGAAGACTGAAGAGAATGGTCAACCGGGTGAGGCCAGCCACACTTGCTCCAAAGTGACCTGACATAACTGACGGCGTCGTGACCCCAACCCACTTACAGTCCCGACTTGGCCCCAGCAGACTTTTTTCTATTCCCAAAAGTGAAATCCTTCCTCAAAGATCACCACCATGGGACCAAGTGCCTTCAAAGAAGCTTGCACGAGTACCCTTAAGGACCTTCCGGAATCCGCCCACCAGGGAGCCTTCCAGTCGTGGAAAAGCCGTTGTCAAAAGTGTGTCGACGCTCAAGGGATGTACTTTGAAGAATTTTAGTTTTGTAGAAATATCTCAAATAAGTCTATTTTTCCGAAACTTTTTCAGATACTTTTTATACAAACCCTGAATAATTTAGCCAGTTCGGAACATTAGCCCATACCTGTATTTCTTTGATCCAATAGCATCGGCATGTTAAACTTGCATTAGCATTATTCGGATTATAATTTTGGATAGGTAGTAAAATTATCGTGGGCTGCGCGAAATATAATCTCAAGGTTCGCAAAATACGCTCGGTGCCAAGTTCCGGAGGGACTGAAAATAGACTTAACTGATCTGTGCGTCTACCCTATACAAATACTTTCGAGTCGAAGAAACATGTTCTTTCATATGTAATGTGCCATTCCGAATAGTGTCGAAATGTTCTTTGTGCGTATCCTATTTATAAACGGCAGTATATAGGTCTCGGTGGGGCGGCCGGCGGCTTCTGCAGATAAATCGGTCGACAGCTCTGCAGAAACTGAGGACGCGAATGGCACTCCTGAATTTTTATATGATCTAACAAATAAATAATGAAATCATTCACCACATACACTGTGATTCAGAATTATGGTGCAAAAAAATAAAAAAAACTGGACGTTTTCCACGAAACACCGAACTACTACACTTTTCTCGACGCGCGTTTTGCCAACCAAGTTGGCATCTTCAGGAGAAGATTAAAACTAAATTCTAGCCTACACAATTGCACCATTTATACCAAATTTGTTGCCACGGTTCACTGAACCGTTACTGTCTTTGTTTATCAGAGCAAACAGTGGACTGGTGGGTATCGGACCGTTGTCCCTATTCATACTATTGTTACACTTAACGATTTCTAAACTTTCAAAAGCATCCAACTGTCTACTGTTTGTTACATTTCTAATTAATTTTAAATTATTTATATCTATCCTATGGTTGTTGTCAAAAGCGTGTTGGGCAACACAAGATTTTTCTGTTCTGCCATAATTCAAATGAGCCATGTGTTCTTTAAATCTAGTCAATATAGATCTTTTTGTTTGCCCAATATACTTTTGATCACAATCTTTACAACTTATTTCGTATATTCCTGACTTTTCGTTATTGTTGATTTTGTCTTTGGGGTTACCCAAAAGCGTCTGTAGTTTATTTTTAGAATTATAAACCAAATTGATATTAATATTTTTAAAAATTTTATCTAGTCCGCGGGTGAGTTTAGGTTCATATGGTAACGAAGCAAATTTCGAATTGTCAGTATCTCTACGAAAAGTCGTGGAATTGTACAGGGTTCTCTTAAATGTATGCTTCCTTATTAACTTATCTATTAAATGGACTGAGTAACCGTTACTCTTAGCTATATTCTTAATTAATTGTTTCTCATGTTCAAACCTCGCTTTACTGAGGGGGAAATTTAACAAACGGTGAATTAGAAAATTAAAACTTGCCATTTTATGTTGAAAAGGGTGGTGTGAATCGTTGGGAATATATCTAAGAGTCGCGGTTTCTTTCCTATATACATACGATCCTTTCCTATATACGAAAAGTCAGGAATATACGAAATAAGTTGTAAAGATTGTTATCAAAAGTATATTGGGCAAATAAAAAGATCTATATTGACTAGATTTAAAGAACACATGGCTCATTTGAAATATGGCAGAACAGAAAAATCTTGTGTTGCCCAACACGCTTTTGACAACAACCATAGGATAGATATAAATAATTTAAAACTAATTAGAAATGTAACAAACAGTAGACAGTTGGATGTTTTGAAAGTTTAGAAATCATTAAGTGTAACAATAGTATGAATAGGGACAACGGTCCGATACCCACCAGTCCACTGTTTGCTCTGATAAACAAAGACAGTTACGGTTCAGTGAACCGTGGCAACAAATTTGGTATAAATGGTGCAATTGTGTAGGCTAGAATTTAGTTTTAATCTTCTCCTGAAGATGCCAACTTGGTTGGCGAAACGCGCGTCGAGAAAAGTGTAGTAGTTCGGTGTTTCGTGGAAAATGTCCAGTTTTTTGTTTCTACGCCGAAGGTTCCAGTACCCACTCCAGGTGCAAAAAAGTAATCACAGATAGAAGTCTTAAAATAAAGAGACACGTGTATTTTCGTTATGGTCAATTTCGATTTTTAAGGCTCGTACGGGACCATAAATGGGACGTTGGGAAAAGTTTTTTTTGAGATATCTCGACAAGTACTTGATCTTTTTCAATGAAATTTGGAGGGTAGCCTAAAAATAACCTTTCTAATAGAACCCTTAAAATATTTTTAGACCTGCCGCAAGGGGGCGCTACGTAGAGTCACTACATCGCAGTTTTTCGCTTCCATTATTTTTTTTCAATTGTCTTTTATGTTTTTCTTTTTTTATTCTGATGCAGAATTCATTTTTACATATAAAATGTCCTCTTGTCTATTTTTCAAATCATGCACCCGTTTCAAGAAAAATGCGAAAAACTGTTTCAATGAACTGACTTACAACACTGCGAAACTACAAATTATCACAATTGCCATGGAAACAAACATGTGACTGGACGAATTAAAACATCTAGCGTAACAGTGAACTTTTTTATTAACATAGACAGCAAGAATTAAATTATCAATAATAAGGACAAAAACAAACAAAAAGTAATTTAACATAAACAACAAGAACTAAACTAGTAATAATAAGAAAAATAACAGGCGAAATAGCAAAATCTTCATTTTAGAAATTGTTTAAAGTGTCCACCATTAGCTCGAATAGAGGCCCGAATTCGTTTTAAAAAGTTAAATCGTAATTTTTCCAACACATCAACAGATAATTTAATACGCAGAATATTATTATTCACTCTTTCGCGTAAATCGTCAATGTTTAACACTTGGCGAGAATAGACACTTTGTTTTAATTCACTCCACAAATAAAAATCCAAAGGATTTAAGTCGGGGCTACGAGGAGGCCAGAATTGTGGAGCCTCAACACCCCGCCCAATCCATCTTTCTGGGTAATTTTCCTCCATTGTCGAACTAGCAACGCATAATGTGGTGCAGCGTCATACTGCATGAAGCACATATTAACTCTGTCCTGAAGGGGGACATCGTCCAATAAATCCTGTAGCCCATTTCTTAAGAAATCAAGATAATTCACAGAGTTTAAATTACTTGGGAGTTCAACTGCGCCTAGGACGGTGTTTTCTAATATTCGAACCCAATAATTAATCTTAAATCGAAACTGTGAATGTCTGGTTACGGTAGCACGCGGATTTGCATCCGCCCACTCATGGTGATTCCTTAAATTAAAAATTCTACATTTTGTGAAACACGATTCATCCTTAAAAAGGATCCTTTTAAAAAACAAGGGATCATCTCTGTGTTTTTGCAACATACTTCTACAAAATTCTAACCTTTTCTGGAAATCGGTTGGTAACAATTCCTGAACCTTTACTGCATGAAAAGGATACAAACTTTATCCGTGCAGTATTCTCCAGACGCTAGATTGGGAGATATTCTCTAACATACCCAACCGTCTGGTACTCAACGTAGGATCTTCCCAGACTCTGTTTAATACTCGCTCTTCTACATTTACACATCTCGCAAACCGTTGTCTTCCCGCATTGCGATTAGTTTTATAAAATGTACGTTTCTCTCAAGCGGCGATCAATATTATTGAACATTTTTCGAGAGGCTGTTCTTCTACTAGGAAACTCTTGTCTATATCTCCTAACTGCAGCACTTGAGTTGATGTTACACCAATACAATGCATACCAATACAATTACAAACGTGAAACGCTCAGCCATCATAATGGTAAATAAGGGTACGAAAATTTTTAATTAAATAACTCACAGCACAACTGGCACTCAACAACACTCTAACTGGCAAATAGTAAACTTCAAAATGTCATTGTTGATGTTTTAATTTGTTCAATTATTTCCATGGCAATTGTGATAATTTGTAGTTTCGTAGTATTGTAAGTCAGATCATTGAAACCGTTTTTCGCATTTTTCTCGAAATGGGTACATGATATGAAAAATAGAAAAGAGGACATTTTTGGTGTAAAAATGAATTCTGCATCAGACTAAAAAAAAGAAAAACATAAAAGATAATTGAATAAAAAAAATAGAAGCGAAAAACTGCGATATAGTGACTCTATGTAGCGCCCCCGTGCGGCAGGTCTAAAAATATTTTAAGGGTTCTATTAGAAAGGTTATTTTGGGACTACTCTCCAAATTTCATTGAAATCGATCAAGTACTTATTGAGATATCTCAAAAAAACTGTTTTCCCAACGTCCCATTTATGGGCCCGTACGGGCCTTAAAAATCAAAATTGACCAAAACGAAAATACACGTGTCTCTTTATTTTAAGACCTCTATCTGTGATTACTTTTCTGCACCATAATTCTGAATCACCCTGTATACTAATACCAAAGTTGGAGCAAAAAATGTATTTCTATTATTAATCTTAAGTTTATAACCTGAAGCCTCTTTAATATGGTTTATAACCTCATTGAATTGTCAAGGCTGTCACATTATGGCAGGGGTACTTTTACCGGGTATATAAAAAAAAACAGAAATAAAAAACTTCGTCTCAAAACGAAACTATATTTTCGAAAAAATAAGACACTATTTAAAGAAAATGACGATCGCCCATATTTTTACATATTTGAGATTTTAACTGATTCGAGTCAATCCACGGTGTTCCATTCATTTCTTCAATTTTATTGACAATGCGTTGCTAACGGTCTTCCATATCGCCAACGGTAGTTTCAAAAATTGAATTTTTTAGGGCAGAGAAAAAAATCACACGGAGTCAAATCGTAAGTAGGGGAGGGGGAGGGGATATGGTCTGTGTGTTCAAACCAATTGCACAATCTTCGAAAAATTCGCCTATATAATCGATTGTTTCCCTAGTAGAATGCGTACGAGCTCCATCTTGTCGAATATAACCTTCTGGTACCAGTCTAGATTATGGGAAACACAGTTTTGACCAAATTTCAGTTAATCGAGACTAATTAGGAGGTGCTGAACACGATGTAGTTGGTCCCGTGTTACGACGACGCGACGCTTACTTTTCGAGATACATACGTCGTAGGGATGGGATATTTCGGGTTTTTAGGCTACGGAGCGCGCCAAACTGGTTTTCGCGGGGCAAAGTGCGCCACAACATAACCTAACCCATTGACGTAACTTAACCTAACCTAACCTAAACTAAAAAAGTGGAAAAGTCTAGATCATGAGAAACACAGTTTTGACAAAATTTTAGTTAATCTAAGCTGATTAGGTTAGGCTGAACACGATGCAGTTGGTCCCGTGTTACGACGACACTTCGTTTTCGAGATACGTAGGGAAGGGATATTCCGGGTTTTTAGGGTACGGATCGCGCAAAACTGGTTTTAGTGGGCCTCAACATAACTTAAACCCCCAACCGTGTTCTTCTTTCAAAAACAATCTTTTTCGACACTGAGAGCAATTTTTCTCAGCAGGGAAAAGTTCCTCTCTCGTGCAAAACCCAATGGCCTGGCTCTCATTATGTGGCAAATTTAGCCAATTATACACCGCGATACACGACATGTTTGTAAACAACTGGACCACGTTGCAGATATAATCGTTAATATAGAGACATCCAAAAAAACGTCATCAAAGCTGGCCAAGAAAAAAAAGACGTATTTCTATTCTTATTCGAATTTATAACCTTATTTACTTGTCAAAACTGTCACATCATATGACAGCTATTGTTTATTTTACAACTTGTGACAATCACTTGTCAAAAGTTTGACATAACCGAAAAGCTTAGACATGACCGCTATTTCTATCTCTCTCGTTCATAGCCAGACTTGATGACGTTTTTTTTGGATGTCTATATAATTATACATGTGGGTTAAAAACCGGTTTTCCCAAATTTTAACCTTTGACCCTGAAAAACGCGCCCCCTATGTATCTCGAAAACGAAGCATCGCCGTAATACGGGACCAACGGCATCGTGTTCAGCACCTTTTAATTAGTCTTGAAAACTAAAAATTTTATCAAAACCTTGTTTCCCATAATCTAGACTTGTGCTAACCTCCTTTCTCGTCATGCAACATTTGTAGAAAAGGGGTTAAGATTTCTAAACGGTACCTCTCTGTATTCAGTGTTCCGTAAAAAAATATGTCCAACAATTCTCCTTCTGCTCACAGCTGTCCACACTCCAATTTTTTGTGTGTAGTGGAGTTTCAAAATAAAAGTGAAGGTTGTCTGAACTCCAAAGACTCATATTCTGAGAGTTAACATAGCCCGAAAGATGGAAGTAAGCCTCATCAGAAAAAAAAATTCGAAGACAGCATTGCCATTGTTAAAATGATTGTAATGTAGGATTAGTGACCTGTTTCCATATAACTATATAGTTAATTAGTGGGATGAGGTCAAATGTTTCTAAAAAAAACTAATTTTCAGTTAGTCGACGTTTCGCAAAATTTATTTGCATCCTCAGGACTAATTGAATAAGCTTTTTGCTGTCGTTTTTTAAAAATAAATATGAATGAAACATTGATAAAACAATTGATATAACATAAAATAATAATAGAATACAACGTACTGTCACCCAGACGTGCATCGGCTATCTGATGATCTGATCTGAACCCAGATAGCCGATGCACGTCTGGGTGACAGTACGTTGTATTCAATTATTATTTTATGTTATATCAATTGTTTTATCAATGTTTCATTCATATTTATTTTTAAAAACGACAGCAAAAAGCTTATTCAATTAGTCCTGAGGATGCAAATAAATTTTGCGAAACGTCGACTAACTGAAAATTAGTTTTTTTTGGAAACATTTGACCTCATCCCACTAATTAACTATATAGTTATTGTTAAAATGGTTAATAAACCATTGACACAAGTGTAACCTTAAAGGTTCGTCCGCTCTGAAAATTTCCTGCGTGGATTGCAGACGATATGGATGGAGCTCCAAATCATCTTTCAAAATTCGTTGACACGTTGTATACAGCAGATTCACTTGTTGGCTCAGATGATGAATTGATTTGCTTAATCATTTCAACGTTTTCTTCTGTCCTTACTCTGGATCTGCCACTTCCTTGTTTCCGATTGACGCTTCCAGTTCGCCGGCCCAAATTTAGGAAACGTTTTAGTGACCGGCTAAAATTTTCTAAACGAATAACTGCGCCTGGAAAAATTTCCTCCTATGCTGCTCTCGTCAAATATATCCAGTTTCCATTGATTCTACTGCCATTTCTAAAATAAATTTCAAGCGAAACACGCCACTGTTCTTTCTTGAATATGAATCCCAATATTTATTTTACAATTCTGACAGCTACTTGTCAAAACTTCCCTCTCCCTCGTTCATGGCCAGATTTGATGACGTTTTTTTTGGATGTCTACATATCGACGAAGGTGTCAGGAATTACGTGCTCATCACACACACGGGGGTGAAACTAGCATTCACGACCTCGCGACACGCTACCAGTGCGATGTTGCCAGATGCACTTTAAGTCGTAATAATTTCAGCAACAAGCTGATGCGATATTTCGCTATATTAGATATATCCCCTTACATGCATTAAAGAAAGTAAAGTCAGTCATACTAGACATTTTGAATAATAATAACAATAATAATACTTTTCAGAGATTAAATAATTGACTTTGAAGTTGGCATATTTTTTATAATTCCTCAAATCTGGGGAAAAATTATAGATAACGAAATGGCCGCGTCGCATCGGTGGCAGCAATCCCATAGGTCTATTTGCTTAGGCGATCTATACCCAATAGAAACGCGGCATTTTAATTTAAAACTTGTGCATTATTTCGTGATAAAACTATTATTTATTTTCTGATTGGCATTTAAGGATATAATATAAATTATTTTACTTACTGGTAAGTAAATACTGTGCTAAATTACATATCTAACTTATATGTAAATGATTAGTGTTACAAGAACATAATAAGATGTGTATGGAAAGAATGAAAAGATACGTGTAATTTAATTAATTGTTAGGTTTAGCAAAGTTCCTTCTAGTTAACTCTTAATATGAAATAATCTTGTAAACGAGCATGTGTCCATATTAAAAAATAGAAGTTTCTTAGCGTTTGAATCTTAAAATTGTACCTAATGAAATATTATATTTTTAGAGTGTTCTTCACTGTATATAGCCATGCAACAACAAGCGTTCTACTTCATCAGTAGGAAGTATGTTCACGATGTCCAGCAGGTATGTCCAAGTTAAATACAACCTAATATCGATGTGAAATGTTCTTATTTTAATCTCCTTTGACTTTTTTTGTTTTCAAATCATTTCTGTTTTCTATGTCAATATGTTTTGATATTGTATTGTTTTAAATGTTTATAATTGTAGAAATAAATAATTTCAAGAAAATTGTTTTTATTTATTCCACCTTGAATGATGAAATCATAAAGTGGGGTATGGTTACAAATCAATTTTTTATGCAGCAACAACGAGTTTGCTGTATGAAAAATTGAATTGTAAAATGAAGTTGGCGATGCCAATGCACGGCTACGCGCTTCGATTTAGCGTCGCGCATGCGCATTATGAAAAACTGGCCACCGGTGCATATGGCGGCCCCGATGCGTGTTTCCCTCCTTATCTATGGAGATTGCCCTTCTTCTATTTAGATGTTTTGTGATCACACACGGGCAGTGACATGTACTTCCACAGTACTTGAAATGAGTGGCGGCTTAAATTTGTTTTATTTAGGGTTAATAAAACTAAAATGTTGATTTAGGGATAATAGATATTATTCAGTTAGTTGCGCAGCATAGTTCACTAACAGTGTTCCGCTTAAAACAAACTCAAGAAGACTAGAACTAAGGAGACCGAACTCGTTCGGTATCATGGGCTCGTATCTGTCCGCCTCCAGAAGGCGCTGTAAGAGGTGCTGTACTCTAAGATAATATAGACTAAGGTATTCTAATCCTCCAATGCATGATGGGAAATGTGTCAAGAGGTCGCGCCGCCACACGTGTGTCTTGAAAACTAATTTTTTTATTGCCCTGGGAGTTTGCATGAAAGTAGCTTAGATGTAAGTTAGTTTTCAAGGCACATGTGTGGCGGCGCGACCTCTTGACACATTTCCCATCATGCATTGCAAGATTAGAATACCTTACTCTATATTATCTTACTGTACTCAACGTCATGTGATGAATATAAAATTTTACTAACAGCTAGTGTATATACCAAATAGACTAAAGGCCGCTTTACAGTTCGCAATTTTTATTGCCGGCAAGAAAAATTGCAGCCATTTTTAATGCGCGTACGCGTATTTATGTCGGTTTGCACAATTTCGTAATAAATAAACACGCGATAATAATTAAAGTTAATAATTATAAGTTATATAATAATAATACAGTTAAAAATTAAAAAACAAAGTAAATAATTAAACTTAAATACGCGTGCGCGCAATAAAAATTGCTTCAATTTTTCTTGCCGGCAATAAAAATTGCGAACTGTAAAGCGGCCTTAAGTATGTAAACTATAAAACTTATTAGTTATTAAGTAAGTGACAGCTGACAGTTGTCAGATCAGTTGTCGGTCCAGAAATAATTTCCTTTGTTGTACTGTTAACGTTGAAGCACGTAACATGAAATATTTTGAGTACATTTTCATAATTATAATTACGAAAATTTGTAGTTGCAAAGACTCATTCTTCGTCGCCGTTTCGCACCACGGGGGCCCGGGGGGGGGGGGGGCTTTCCCCTCTCCCCCTTGCACACCCCCTGTCCCCCCCCCTTTTTTTTTCCCCCCCCTAAACCAAAAAAACCCCCCCCTCTTCTTTAATTTTGGGAAACAAAATGTTTTCTATAAAATTAAAATTAAAATGGCCATAACTTTTTTGAAAAAAAAAATATTTTGCAACAAATCGAAAAACGTCTCCTTATATTTGTTTCTAGATTATGAAAAAAAATATACTGAAAATATCCCACAGAGCGTTACTGAGAACCCAGGGAGTGCTCCAGTGTTTTTGAACATTTTTTTTGCAAACTTTGCTGACGATTTTTTCACTATAAATCCTTTCTGTAAGAGGTGTATAGTCATCACCTAAAAAGTGAAGTGTGTCCCATGCGTCGTTTTCAAGATATGGCTAACTGAAATATCACGCACCGCCACTGCTCTAACCTCTAACGCTAACTAAATATGTATTAGAACAGAACCACGGTATACGTATAGATATCTATTTGTATACCGTGGTACACAACTGTTTACAGCGCCTTTGGAGGCGGACATATTCGATCCCGTCGCGTTATACAGCGAAAAGACTCAGCTCTGTCTCCTTAGTTCTAGTCTTCTTGAACAAACCATATCTCTCATTTTTCATGTTTTCATTAGTATTTTACTCTCGACTGTCAACTACATAATTCATTTGCGACATTAGACCATAGCCGGGGTGTTCTACAGATAGAGACGTCTACATATTATATTGCATGAATGTATATCTTTAACTGTCTCGCAATTCGTAACTTTTTGCCACGAATTTCCAAAAATTTTTGATAGGGTTTTCATTAGGTGACTATGAGGGCCAGTCAAAACTATGTTATTTTCTCGCTGCATTGCGCGCACATGTCATTCGTATGTTTCGGGTTATTGACCTCATGCAAAATGCTGCTCTGCTGTTTTGGCTGAAAACCATTGTTGGGCATGTGGTACCAAAACCTTTTTTATAAATATTGACCATCCTATCGGCATTTAGATTGCCTGTAAATAAGTAGAGAGTGCCAAATCCATACCTGGAGAAGTGACCCTAAACATGCACCTTTATCGGTGTTTTACCGTTTACTGTCCTGTAGAATACAGCAGCATTCTTCGTAGCCAAAACTGGGGGGATATTACTTATACTTCATTCATTCATTATATGGGTCACATATACACGGTGGAGACTTTAACTGGAATATATTCGCTAGCGGGGTGGTGAATGATTTTTCAAAAAATTCCCGAGACACGTCAACTTTTAAATGTATTTACCTACATTTTGCAAGTAATATGAAAAATATAGCCCTTCAGGGCTGGCTGAAACCACCCTCGACATGATTTTTTTCAAATGCAACCCTATGGCTTGTGACCCCTCATTGTAAAGCTGGTGGAAAGAGGAATCCAACGCACTGATCAAATTTTAATTTTTAGTATGTTTGTAGGGTTGCATACAATTAAAACAATTTAAAAATTAAATTTATTTTCAACGTAACAATTGTTCAAAATGTGCACCATTCACTTGTTGGCAGCATCCCAGTCTGTGGTAGGTTTCGTCCCTTACATTATGCAACATTTGCGGTGTTATTTTTACGATTTCCTCTCTTATCCTTTCCTGCAGATCTGCTATGTTGTTGGGTTTCTGAATGTAAACCCTACTTTTAAGATGTCCCCACAAAAAGAAATCCAGTGGTGTAAGATCTGGAGATCTTGCTGGTCACTCAATATTACCTCGCCTCCCAATCCACCTACCGGGAAAAATTTTATCCAGATACTGACGAACAATGGCAGCATAGTGTGGTGGGGCCCCATCTTGCTGAAACCATAACCTCTCGTCGGTCAAGTTAGGGTTTAAGGGGTTTGCAAATAAATGACATAGCACTGGCATTAGTTCGTGCTGGAGTAAACGCAAGTATCTTGGTCCATTAAGAGTGTCATCAAAGAAAAATAGTCCTACAATTCTATCTTGTATTATTCCGGCCCACACATTAATTTTCTGTGGGCGCTGAGTATGAAGTTCCCTCATCCAATGGGGGTTCTCTTCAGCTCAGTAACGACAATTTTGGCGATTTACGTGCCCATTTAATGTAAAAGTAGCCTCGTCAGAGAAAAACTATCCGCTCTAAAGATAACTGGTTTTGATCAATACAAGTCATCAATAAATCGCAAAATTCCAACCGTCGATCTGGATCATCTTCAAGTAGCTCTTGAACAGCTTGCATTTTATATGGGCGTTTTTTCTCATATTAAAGTATTTTTAAAACTGTTTTGTGATTAAGATTACTATCACGGACCAGTTGACGGGCTGGAGTGATTGGATTTTCTTCTAGAGCAAGCAACAAATTCAACTTCGTGTCGTCATCAACAACAGCCTGCCTCTTACTCGGTACTTTCCTGACATGACCCATCTCTCGATATTGTGCCTCAATTTTACTAATGGTACCTTGATTTAGTGGTGGCAAGTCAGGATGCGTTTCTCGAAACAAGCAAACAACTTCGCATTGAGTTCGCGCCCTATCACCATATCCAATCATCATCAAAATTTCGATTTTTAGTGATTCATTTAAATAAGACATTTTCACCAATTTGAAATAACACTTCGTTTCAAACTCTGAATACAGCATACAAACTAAATTACTCTTTGCGGCCTTGTAAAAACACTAGCAAAAAATAACAAATATCAGTTGTGGCAAAAAATTGCTTGGAATTTTTTTTTGTGACATATGAAAAGTAAGGTTTACATTCCAAAACTAAACAACACACATTTTGAGTACGAAATTGTTGCGTTAAAAATAAATTAAACCATAAAATTACGTTTTAATTGTATGCAACCCTACAAACATACTAAAAATTAAAATTTGATCAGTGCGTTGGATTCCTCTTTCCACCAGCTTTACAATGAGGGGTCACAAGCCATAGGGTTGCATTTGAAAAAATCATGTCGATGGTGGTTTCAGCCACCCCTGAAGGGCTATATTTTTCACATTACTTGCAAAATGTAGGTAAATACATTTAAAAGTTGACGTGTCTTGGGAATTTTTTGAAAAATCATTCACCACCCTGCTAGCGAATATATTCCAGTTAAAGTCTCCACCGTGTATGTAATGTACAGCGTCGCAAAAAAAGTCGCGCACAATGCCTGTAACTTTTTTTTTAATTTTGTATATGAAAAGACGCCATCCCAGTTTATTCGCCATGTTTCTGACTTTTCGCGTTCCGTTGTTTGCAGACCAACATGTTTGCAGACCAACATGTTTGCAGACAAAAGAGCAGCTTTTTCTCTGGACTGTACACTAAAAATTTGATATGGTTACATAAAGACACTTTCCAAAAAACATGTTTAAAGTTAATTTTTGTAAAATAATATAATTGCCTCCTTAATTATATATTTGTTAAAATCAAAACAACAAAACAATACCTAGTTAACGAATGAGGTGTTGATAGTTGCCTTCATTTTCCGCTAAGCAATGCCCAAACCGGTCCAGAAATTCTTCAATAACATTTACAAGGAAGTCTTCAGGAATGGCTCGGATTTCATTTGAAATTTTCGGTTTCAAGTCTTCAACAATTATCTGGTCGATTGACATAAAAAAAAATCTAAGAGATTTAGATCAGGGGAACGCGTTGGCCATTCAATTGTACCTCTTCTATCTATCCCGTGTCCTGGAAATTGTGCATTTAAATACACCCTGATATTTGCCGCAAAATGTGGTGGTGCCCCATCCTGTTGGAACCATAGTTATTGGTTAATAACATTATTTTCACCCGGAAACAACAGTTTGCAAGATGGAATAATGTGATTTCTTACCAGATCTATTTTCAGAATTTAAATTTCCATCTATGAAGAAAGGTCATACAATACGTCGTCAAACAATGCCTGCCCAAACGTTAACTTTTTGGTGATTTTGGGTATGGACTTTTTGGAAACAATGAGGGTTTTGACTTGACCAGCAACGGCTATTATATCGACTAACAATATCATTTAAATTTAATGTAGCTTCATTTGAAAAAGGATATTTCTTACAGAGTTATTAGTGCTATTGCATATTTCCATCATGCCCTCACAAAATTCAACCTTTCAACTCATACTCATACAAGTTGTAGTTTGGATAGACTCTTTTCTCGCTTAAATACATTTTTAACTGACTGTTGAGAAACATCAAAAGTAGTTGCCAAGACCCTGGAAGATTGGATTGGATTTTCGCGCAATGAAAGCAAGACATCCAACGCTTTTACTCCTTCGGTTGCAGTTGTAGGGCTACCTGATTTAGTGGAATCCTTAACGCTACCAGTGACTTGAAATTTCGCCGTTGACTGGTTTGTTGGAGATCTGTTTTGTGTTTTTTTTGCGAAAATTTCTTTATGTAACCATATAATTTTTTTAGTGTACAGTAAAGAGAAAAGGCTGCTCTTTCAGATATTAAAAGAAAACCTTCCTATATCATTAAAAAAAAAGTTGGTTTCCATAACAACAAAACGCGACAAGACAAAATCAAAAACTTATTATTCAGGACATTTTTTGATTTTATATAACAAGGTCCTAAAAAAGTTTTTGGTAGATCACTATCTACAAGGGAAAAATAGATGTGCATTCAGAACAGATTATTAAGTTCACATAATTCCTTTATTCGTTTTTCAACCTGAGATTTTGGAACATTTCGTTGCTAAAAAGTTTTATTCTGTAAATATACGTTACGATTAACAGACATAATTTATAGTATAAACTTTATAGAGAAAGAAATTCGGTCATTAACAGTGGACGTTCATCAAATGCTATCGCGATCAAAGTATACACCTACACGTGTTTTGAGTGTCTTCCAACATTCTATTTTTATTTTTACTTTGGATTATATTTTTCTTCGGTGTTGTACGTTTTCAACAATACCTGAACTGGATTTTGGGCTGCGGGATCTAACAATTTTACCGGTCTACAGACTTGAAGTAGACGAATAGAATATTCTAGTCTTGTCCGTCTAGTTAATTTGCTTTACTTTGTTTGGCAGGAAAATGACCATTTACGATTGACTTGCTAAAATAAGGTGTAATTAAATTGTATATAAGATTCTTGAGATAAGATGAGATTATGTTTCAAAACGTATCTACTGAAGGAGAATTGGGACTTTCGACGTGGAAACTAGATGACTAAAACTTTCAATCATTTTCTGATTATGCCAACGTGGGTGACGAAACGACACGTTGAGTATAAGTGGAGGGCTTTGGCGTTAGTGAGAGACTTGTTAAAGTTTGTGTTAAAACTTACCGACTTTAAGATTGATTCTGGGTTATATACGTATCAAATTTGAAACCTTATTCTTAGCAACTTTCTGTAGGATAATATTCTGTGAGTACCAAAGGAAAAGATAATGAGGGCTATCGCGTATAACTTCGCCGCTAGAGGCGCTAGTGTAGCGTGAGGTCCGAGAATATACATCACCGATAAGTGACAATTTCCGGCTATCGACTAGGCACCGCTTTTGGTTTTAATTTAGGAATAGCTGAAAAATTTTCAACAAAAGATTAACATGATGATGAAAAGAAGAACAAGAGATGAATATGTGTAAAAGTTGCAGTTATCAAGGTCAGGGTAAATCAAGTGTTGAAGTAGGGATGGGCATCCTATTTCACTTTGATGAATAGTTCGTACCGAAACAGTTCATCCAACTGAATAGTTCTTTTTTACAGTTCGAAATGAACTATAGTTATTTCGTTCCTACATTTCTCTTGTGAAACGATGAAATAAACGTGATGCGTACGAACGCGGTAGTCAACAATCAACGCACAAGGACCGAAATTTCGGCAGCGGCAGCTACAAACAACAGTACACACTAGTACCAAATACATAACAATGATTGATTAAAATATGTTGTCATTCGTGTCATTAAACACAAAACTATTTATTATTTGTATTTCAACGCATATTTTATATTGTTTATAAATAATAATGACTTGGTTTAAAATTATGTTTATTCTATATTTTTATCATGAATATTTCAGTATGACTAAACAGTGGCGTGTCAGTACTAAACTCAAAATAATAAAAAGTCATCGAAAATATAATAAGAATAATTTGACAACAGTAATGTCAGCGCGGCATAACATATACACGAAGTTTTTCTATTTGTTTATAGTCCATTTATTTAAGTTCCATTTCGGCATGTTTCACCGGTGCCGCCTTGAAAAAATAAGACGTTTTTTATGACAGTCGGCGTTCGTCACTTATTTCAGTTTCACTGTTAAACCAGTTCATTCTATTTCACGTTTCCGTGATTGATTCCCAATCATCCGTTCTGTTGATTCCCAATCTATCGGCGAACGAAATATTTCAAACTGAAAAAACAGTTCAAAACGAACTATAACCTGCTAAGAGAGTGAAACAGTTCGTTCAGTTCACTCAAAGTGAATAGTTTGTTCGAACTTTTCGGTCACGAACTACACATCTCTAGTCTGAAGCAAGCATGAACGTAATATTATCTAGGAATAAGAAAGATTATTACTTGCGATTTGCTGTATTTGGTTATTTAGGTAACGCATAATCGTCAGGGTTGAAATGTTTTTTACAAACATGCGAATGTTTTGAAGGGGAATAGTTGTCCCTGCGAATCGCTACTAACCACTGCTTTGCGACAGTTTTATCCTTCGGAAACTTATGTCCTTTTTTTCCGAACAAAACGGGACTGCGAAACACTGCGGCATGCTCGATATTTTTACGGTAGATACGGTTTTAAGGTATTAAATATGTTTTAAATGTAAACTTTGTTTTCACGCCCGTAGTAACAAACTTTGACAGCTATACTTCAGGACCTTACTCGACAGTGGCGCCAACTGGTGAGTACAAAAACGGTAGCCCTCATTACTTCTATTTACCTTTCAACTTCTTAGCTGATTAAGGGGTTCGTATTTTTGAAAGAGTATGTTTTGCAATTATTTTAATTCCACATCATTTATCCATATCTATCATTTTCAGAAGACCTGTGAAAAAATATGTCCTGCGGTGATCAATGCATTTGGATCATCTGAAATAATAAAATGACATATGTATTTACTACAGGGTGTGTCAAAAATCAAGGTCAAGCTGAAAGGGGGTTATAGATCAGGTCTTGACTAGTCACGTGCAAAAAAAGCATCAAAGTGTCTTGGTTACCAAGAAAATCGCTACCCAAAGCCAATATTTGTATGCCACACTGTCAAACGAAGGCTGATTATTGATTTTTTTATTATAATGAGCTGAAGAGTACACCATTTGAATAAACTATAACATTTTACAACAACAGTCACGGTATTTAAAATATATAAATATATAGAAATTCATTTTTAAGGTTAAAACATGTTTCATATTTTTATGTTTTATCAACACGCACATAAAGACATTAGCAACCCTTGGCTTCATTTGTCTCATAAACAACCTCGGACGGCTAATGCTTCCTTTTTATTATTTTGACATAATACACTATGTTGTAATGGTATTATGGGTTGACATACATTATGAAAATCATTCTATTGTATTGATATGATATGCACAGACTTAGTCTATAAATTGTTTTGAATAAGGTCTCGAAATTTCTGAGCCTTTCTTAGGCTGTTTCGCGTTTCTTACCCCAACGATATATTTTCTTGTATTTTCGAGGTTCTCCTTGTTCCCATTCATTATAATTAGCATCTGCATGTTTTTTTACAGAGTTTGGATCTGTTTTTCTTTTTTTGGTCTCAGCCAACCAGTTTGAGTAGTTTTCCGATAACCAGGGACCTTTTGATGACTTTTGAGTAAACCGGAACCTGTTGCTCATCTGAAGAAGATTTAAATCCAAACTGCTTCAAGAATATTTCCGCTGCCTTATTGCCTATTAAAAACAGACCAGATATTACAATGAAAATTAGTATCAATTAATCTGTAGCTTAATGGTAAAATGTTTTTATTTTATAAGAATATTCTTGTTTCATTTGTTCTGTAGAAAATAGCGTTTTTAATCTAAATAACGTATTTTGATTGAAATAATCGATTTAAATAAAAAAATCACACTTTCAAATCTTTAATGTTAAAATCACTGACTAAATTCGTGATTTAAATCAACTGATTTAAATCGGCCGAACCCTGTATGGCATTCATGACGGTATGACCATTATGACTGATATGACCTTGGTAACTTCTATGATCTGTATGACTAATATGACCTTTATGACCCATATGACTTTCATTACCAATATGATCTGTCTGACCCATAACCCTTATATCCTACTTGACCTTATTGACAATATCGCCAGTATGATCAATATGACCATTATGACCCATATGACCTAAATTAACTTTCTGACCTTTATGAGATTTATGACATGATATGAATGATCTTCATGGCCTATACGACCTATTTTGGAAATACATATGGAAGCCGGGGGCCCCCCCCCCCCCCCCCCCCGACAAAAAGGGGAGAGTGGCGACTTAATATTATAATGTGATATATGCATTCTTCTATATGTCCTTATTAATTCACATTAATATATTAGGGGTCGCCTCAATTCGTATTTATGGTTCTGTTTTTTTGTTTTTTTTTTTTTTTTTTTTTTTTTCTTTTTTGCAATAGAGTAGTCCATCGATTTATTGGGGGGTGATAGCTAATGCTGGTGTACAACCTCGCTATATGTAATATGTTGAATAGTGTGATATAATATCATAATAAACTATGACAACCCTCTAAAGGCTACTAGTTACTTTAGTGTATTACACTTATGATTTTTACGCCTCTGCGGTGCATCTCGTTTCTGCCTCTGCATCAGGTTCATTCATAAGCGTTCCAAATTTAAATTTAATAATAAAAAAGGGTAATAGACAATAGACAGACAGACAGAAAATAGTTTTTCGCCTAAATTTCTCTCAACGTTTCAGAACATTTTAGGGATTGTACATACAGTAAGCAACGAAAGTCATCATACACCCACTTTTTGAAGTTTGCTTAAATTCTGATAATTTTTGTATTACAGCATTTTGTATTGTATTGTTATTACAAAAAAAGTAAAATTTCAATGTTTTCAAAGAAACGTAATAACTTTGTAAAATAGAACAAAGTAAATCCCTTTCGAAGTTGTTGGACTCGTATCAAAGGGAAATCTTCAGTGTATCTAGTTGACTAACTGAGTCATTTTGAAAAAAAAATTTCCTAGACATGAACAAAATCTAAGTTGAACCAAAAATATCACAAAAATTATTACTCCAACAAAAATTTAGGATTAATATCCCTCTAGATCTCTGTGTTTTATTAAAATTTCAGTAACAGTCATTTTTACGAAAACCGATACTAAGGATGGTAGAATTTTGAATTTTCGTGATATTTTTGGTTCAACTTTAGATTTTGTTCATGTCTAGGAAATTTTTTTTCAAAATGACTCAGTTAATCAAATATATACACTGAAGATTTCCCTTTAATACCAACAACGAAAGGGATTTACTATTTTCGAAATTATTTACGTTTCTTTGCAAACATTGAAATTTTACTTTTTTAGTGATCTTTTATGTAGATTTATTATGTTAGAAAAGATAGTTTTAAAAATATTGCCAATTTTTTGAAATTGAAAATATTTTCAAAATACAAATTTTTAGAATAAACAACCTTATACAAACTTCCCCTTATTTTTAATACTAAATAAGATACAATTATGAAAATTGGGGGTTTCCATTTGAAAAAAAATGATTTTTGGCATTTTTCTCAATTTCATTTTTGATCTCATTTTTTGAACACATTTAATTATAGTTATCGGAATATTACAAAAAATCTATTGAAGTGGATCCTTTTCAACAAGGAATCCGACCCAAATTGAATAATAAAGGCTTTCTTATAGTAAAAATTGTAGACGTCATTGTGGACATAAAAACTTAAATATCTCAAAACCGCTTCAACTTAGGTATAGGACATTATACATGATATATTCTTAGAATTCACCATGGAATCTAAAAATTTATTAATATGCAGGGCATTCCATTTAAACTAACAAAGTTGACATCTACTTCCGGTATAACCGGAAGTGCGATTAACGTGAAAATATTTTAGGCGTATGTCCCCCATCAACCTTAGGATGTCACCAAATTTTCAGATTTTTACTAATTATAGTTTTCCCATAATCGATGGATGCAGTTCCCGGAGGACCACCCTGTATGTTCTCTATAGCGTGTGTTCTCTATTTGTGGGATCTCTATAGCTATATAGGTGGGATGCCAAGTAACCCCCTGAGTAACAAGTTTGGATCGATTTCCACAATGAATTACCGATTAATGATTTTTTTTTATTTGTCTCAAAAATTGCACATGAAAAAAATGCATTATTTCGATGCAGAAATGCAGTTTCCGAGTTGTACAAGATTTAAATAGCGGACAAATGGAGTAAATGCATCAAGGAATCGAATGCAAAAAACCGCATCTCAATCCATCTTACTGCGCAGGTTTTTGGAACTTTGGCCTATTTTTATGTTAATTTTCCTCGACTATTTAAAAATACACCTATACCTATTTTATCTAAAGAAAAAAAAATATTAAAAACTGTCAAATTTTGTCGCTCATATTTGGATGACGCCAGCTGAAAGCAAGGTGCACATCTTTCTCGTTCATAGACGGTTTTGGTGTTGGTTTTTTTTTCTTTAAACGACACGTTATTTACCGGCCTATTTTGTGAAAAAATACGTTTTCGATGCACACGCGGATACGCCAGTTTAAACGGCCGCATCGCGTGCTCGGAAGGCACGAGTGATGGAAGGCTCGCCTTCCTTCGAAAGTGGCGAGGGTGTCCGCTGAAAGAGCACTTCTGGGATAGATCTGAAATATTACATGGCCCGGGCGGATCGATCCCGTCAGGCTACAATCGACCTACTGACCCAGTTAGTGTGCGTGACGTCATCCGCGACCTGACCCTCAGTCACGCGATTCCTCGCAGTTTTTCCGGAGCGTGTGTCCTTGAAAAGGGAGGTCGAGTTTAAGAGCGCATATCCGCATGTAAAGGAGTATCATTTCTGTGTAATTTTAACAAGAGTCCTGCTTATATGAATGTGCATCAAAGGGTATCCCCCCATAAGTATGGTGAAATGCCCCCCCCCCCTTTTTTTTATTTTCTTCGCATGATGAAAGTGTTTCCTAGGGCTAATTATGAAAGGTAGACCGAATTTTAGGTCCAAAAAATTTTCCTCTCAGCTAGGTATGGGAAAAACCCTGTTTTTTACGTTTTATTTTTTTTCTCGGGTTTTAACTCGAAAAAAATCTGAAAAAAAATCATGAGTACAGAAAATATGATTAATTTAAAAAAAATTCAGGCTCATTCAAGGTCATTATGACCTCAAAAAAAATTATTCAAACTTTAAAAATCCCATATCTTTTAACCAAAAAAAGCTTCAGGCTCAGATTTTTAATATGTTATATTTTTAACTATTTTTTACTACCTCAAATTTTTTCAGATTTTTTTGAGTGGTGGGTCATGCCCAAAAGTGTGAAAAATCAATTTTTTTGTCCGTGAAACGACTTAAAACGGCTTAAAATCATTTTATAGTGTCCTGATTTTTCTCTTGCACTAAAAGGACTCAAATAACTTCAAACAATTAAAAAATATGTTCACTAAAAATAGTAAGAAAAAAAAATTCCACTTATCGAAACTAGTAGTTTTTATATTTTTTAATTGTTTGAAGTCATTTAAGTCCTTTTAGTGCAAGAAAAAAATCAGGACCCCATAAAATGATGATTTTAAGCCGTTTTAAGTCGTTTCACGGACAAAAAATTGATTTTTCGCATTTTTGGGCATGACCCACCACTAAAAAAATCTGAAAAAATTTGAGGTAGTAAAAAACATTTAAAAACATAACATATTAAAAATCTGAGCCTGAAGCTTTTTTTGGTTAAAAGATATGGGATTTTTTAAAGTTTGAATAATTTTTTTAGAGGTCATAATGACCTTGAATGAGCTTGAAAAAAAGTTTACATAAAACTGATCATATTTTCTATACTCATGAATTTTTTCTGATTTTTTCGACAGTTAAAAAACCGAGGAAAAAAAAATAAAACGTAAAAACAGGGTTTTTCCATACCTAGCTGAAAGGAAAATTTTTTGGACCTAAAATTCGGTCTACCTTTCATAATTAGCCCTAAGAAACACTTTCATCGTGCGAAGAAAATAAAAAAAAAAAGGGGGCATTTCACCATACTTATGGGGGGATACCCTTTACAACGCAATTGTTTTGAAATTCCTGCAGGTATCAAGATGCTTCAAATTGCTTTCAAAAGAAGACATTTTGAGTTTTTTTTCATACATACATTTATTATAATTAATAATATTTTATTACATTTATTTCATATTTTTTTAAATCGGTACATTTAATAATATTAATTTCGATATGTGTTCACCTTATTAGATATTGTTGTTAATAACTTGATGAGTTGTTATTTTATATGTATGTAATTTCAAAAAGTTTTTTTACAATTCTATGTAGCGAAGATTTTGAATTTGTTAGTCCTCGATCAGATTTTCTAATGGTGGAATTTGGATTTTTGAAAAATATTTCTCTACTTCATTCACTGCTTCTTCCGTCATAACTGTGCATGAAGGGCCTGGAGTGTCATACCTACAATCCTGAGGATATTGTATAAAATTTTCAATAATCCTGTAGAAAAAAAGCATTTGGGTGAAATTCAATGAGAACAATGATATAAGACATGAACATGAATAAGAACTGCTTTCATACCTTTTTAGAGTGTTGTCACTAGCAACTCTTTGCTGTCCAAACTTAGTTCTAAATCCTCTTTACTCCTTTGCATACGCTTTATCTCTAAAGTAGAAGCACCCAATTAGATATACGTTTTCTTCAATCGTGAGGTCTGGAATGAAATTACTAACTATATGACCCATCAACTAGAGAGATTCTACTTAGATGGTGGAGGGGGGAGAGATGTATTTAGTTTCAGAAACTTCCCGTGGGACACCCTGTAAATCTATCTAACGCAGATTAAGAATCTATACGAATTTAGAAGGAATCATTATTCGGGGTATCTATTGACATGAGGATCAAAGCTTTAGGGTATGTTGCCAAAGCAATTTCAAGTTAAAAATATGTAATGAACATATGCCCTAAACTCAGTCGTAACTAAGTTACTATATTAATATAGGTATATAGTAAACAATCAGCAACGTCATGATTCACCCACTTTTTGATGGTTGCTTAAATTCTGATGTTTGTACTACAATATTTTTTCTTAGAATTAGAATTTACACTAGATTTTTTTTGCTTCCAATAGGATTACAGCTTGTGAAGTCCTGCGTCTAACAAGTCCAAGTTGAAAGTTATATGTCGATTGTGTGAAAAGATATCGCTAAAAAAGTGATTTTTTCAAAAAACCGTGACTAAATCAATAATGAAAATATTAAATGATTTCCAAAGTTTTTGGATACATATTAAAAAGGAAATCTTCAAAGTATCCGTATGACTAACTGAGCTATTTTGAAAATATTTTTGCTAGACACGAAGAATTTGAACATGAAAAGTTCATTTTTAGAAATTTTGTATGCTTAGGAAACACTACCCAGGTGATAACCGCCGATTTTCCAAAAACTTTCATTACATATGTAGAAGTTATATTGAACCATTTTTAACTGCCCGTTTTGATTTTTGTTCATAACCTTGTAACACAAAGACTTGGGATATCAACTATGTACAACCAAAAAATTCTGTCGTTTTCCTGGTCTGTAAGATTTTGAGCAGCAATGCAAGAAACGGGACCACTAGATCTTTCCGTTTTTGGGGTCGCTAAACCTGAGTTCGGGGTCCGTTTGACCCAATCTGGTCTCTGTCAAGGTCATTTCAAGGTCAAACATGTGAAAAACAATTCCCAACATAGTAAACCGCCACATTTATCCGTTTTCGGGGTCGCTGATTACGAATCCGAGGTCAGATTCACGTAATTCAAGATGGTGGATCCAAAATGGTCGGCATCGACACGTAAATCTTCGTTGATATTGATGAGATGATTTGAAAAGTCATTCTTTCTTGGCACAATCCGTTGCTAACTACGAGGGCGTAAAGAGTTCTAGCTCCAACTTCTGTTATCTTTTCTTTTTCATTTTTTCCACATTTTTGTTTATTTTTTATATTTTTCACACTTCCATTATATTGCATTTCTTAAATCTGATATTAAATAGAAAAATATAGAAAAGTGGGGCTGAAACTCTTTATGTTTAATGAATTTCTTAAATCTGATATTAAATGGAAAAAGTTTGAAACGTTTGGCTAAAACTATATCGTTACCTTTGTGCTGAAATAGTGAATTTTGAAAATCACATCTAAATTTTCGACGATTTAGGTGTCGGTGTCGGCCATATTGGATCCACCATCTTGAATTTCGCAAATCTAATGCCGGATTCGAAATTAGCGACCTCGAAAACGTATCGATGTGGTTTACTATTTTGGGAATTGTTTTTCACACGTTTGACCTTGAGATGACCTTGACCGAGACCTGATTTGGTCAAACGGACCCCGAATTCCGATTTAGCGACCCCAAAAATGCAAAGATGTGATGGTCTCGTTTCTTAAATTGCTGCTCAAAATCTTATAGACCCGAAATACGACAAAATTTTTTGGTTGTACATGGTTGAATACCCCTAGTCTTTGAGTTACAAGGTTATGAACAAAAATCAAAAAGGGCAGCTAAAAATGGTTTAAAGTGACTTCTACATACATATATGTATGTAATGGATGTGTTTGGAAAGTTGTGGGAGAATCTGGGATTACCACTTGGGTAGTATTACTTTCAGTCAGATAGATACTCTGAAGAGTTCACAAACTGTAATCCTATTGCATTTCACAAGCTGTAATCCTATTCGATTTCACAAGTTGTAATCCTATATAGCAAAAAAAATCAATACGGTAATCCAAATCTTCAAAAAGTAGGCGTATCACGACTTTCGTTGCTAACTGTATGTTCATTAGACGTTTTTGAAATAGTTTTGGCAACACATTCTTAAGCTATCAGCGTCATGCTATGGGATATCCTGTATAATGATTTTTCTAAAATCCGGTTTATATTTGAATCACATTCATATAAGGCGGATTCTTATTGGAAATTACAAGTTTATTACACACATGTTTCTCTACGTCTCTAGAAATAGGCTCACGTCTATTCCCATTACTCATTACAGGACACGTCTATCTCTGGAGGTACTGAGATTTCATTTTTATGTAGACAATGTTTTATATAGGTTTTTCGTGTTTTTTCGTCACGAGAAACAGAGATCGATGAAGATTACAGATCTCTATATAAACTTCAATTACCTGTATATTTTTGAGACACCACGATAATGCAATAATAACTGAACAATGGAAATTCTGTCGTCGTTACTTTATATTGTTTTGCAATATGTTCAAGACCTAAAATGTCGTTGTAAAGTATACTGAACACTGAATACCGTTTCGTAGTAGATCATTATTAAAATATTACTCATTGTCAGTCGTTAAAATGGTGAAGTCGCCGTTGTGTAATGCAGTATTTAATGTAGACTTAAAGTTTGCCGGAATTTATACACAATATACACATACGTTGTATACATATAACACGAGTGTTTCATAATGATATTTTTCGTGTTGCATTATGTGTCGTTGCCAGCATATTTTCATGATGCAGATGTACATAATAATTAATAATACCTACAGTTCGTTGAATGAAATCAGAGTGTGCTTTTTAGAGCACATGACGATATACAAATGAATCATACTCACATAGCCATTTTATAAAACTATCAAGTAACAGTTTAGGGTTCGTATACAGAAAGAGAAAAAAAGACCCTGCGGCGAAGTTTTTAATTAAAATCTCCATGATTTTTGTTATGCCTACAATGATTTTGTAGGTATAACAATTAGTACTGCAGGTAATGACTAGAGCTCGGAGGTTAATAATAGATCCGTGTTTTACCAGGGGCGGCTCCAGGATAGCACTATTAGTGCGTTCCGAAATGTTAAACAGGTCTTACCTTGTACATGTGATGGTGACTGTTGTAACTAATGGTCAAAGGAACCATAGTATCAGGACAGAATTTGCATACACACGGTAACAGACGCTGTTGTGTCCGTACTGCCACTCGAGTTTTCATCAATTATCAATAAAATACATGGCGTTTATTTACTTCAAAGTTCTTGTCGCCCCATAGTGACTGTAGACTCTAGTTACATACTCATTAATTGTTTCCGCATTTGTGCTTTCCAACACCATTGAAGATATCAAATACTCTTCCACGGCTTTTGCCTCATCCAGTCCACCAACCACTGTTAGCTATGTTCTGTCCTTCATCCGTTGTTTCGTCAATGCTAACAATAAGCCATATAGGTTTATCGTGCAATTCTGAGACGATATTTTATTGTGTCCTCCCACAGTGGTGCTATGTATAACCGTCTAAGAGTTACAAATTGTCTGATTTCGGGGTATCTAATTTGGCGAATGGATTATTACTCGTTACCATCATTTTGACTAAATCCAAATTAAATTGTCTTTGTCTGTCTCGCGCACGCACACTACCACTTACATTGTCACACGCGGTACAACGAAGTTTACTGCCATTAAATGTCAGTTTCGGAAAATTGTTTATCCAACGCTCTACGGTAACATGCGACGGACGCTGTCCCGACATTTTTAAACAACTTATTCGACGTTTCGTGCATACGAATGATGCATCGACCAGCGCAGTTTAAGTAATACTAACAATAAGTGTAAATTATGTGTCGTAACTTGGTTAGAGTTGGGCACATAACAGGGTGAAAAATATGGGACCAAAAATTAAGCGGTGCGAACAAGTTTTTTTGTATATAAATCGTTTCTTTTTTCGTTTTTCTCGAAAACTGTGTATTTTTCGCGTTCCGAACAAGGATACCTTTTCTGCGAGAACTAAATTGCGCATCACACTACCGGTCCGGATTGAAATTCCTGTATGGAAAAAGAGGATAATTATAAAAAAAGTGACAAACAAACAAACATGACATGTTTGCCATTAACGCTTTGTATGGGGTAATGAAATATTGGCCTCATCGTATTGTTTGAGACTATTTATTGTACAAAATTTGAGTCACGCCAAGTACGTGGTTTTGAAAATATTTGAAAAAAACTTGTTCGCACCTTTTGAGGGGCTGCACTACTGTTAAGAACGACCTTAGAGCAACATACAATACATGTCAGTACAATAAAATAAAATACATGTTCGTTTATTTTGCCTGCCTATCTGCCATTAATGTTTTGTCCCATATTTTTGAATCACCCTGTATGTACAGGAGTCAACAATGTAGGTAATGTA
This sequence comes from Aromia moschata, assembly GCA_029963805.1. Classification (NCBI taxonomy): domain Eukaryota; kingdom Metazoa; phylum Arthropoda; class Insecta; order Coleoptera; family Cerambycidae; genus Aromia; species Aromia moschata. Next base: position 330,522 of record JAPWTK010000193.1, read on the forward strand.
TTAATGTGGCACATATATCAGTATTCCAGCCGCGTTAAGACCGGTCCGGGAATCTATTATCAACTTACGGGCTCTAGTAATGACTTATTGCTTATTGTTGAAACATAAAATTGAGTTACCGACTTTAGATCATTTTTTTATAATCAGTGATATCATTTTTTATGTAATTTATGTTATTTAATAAAATGTATTCTTTTATATAAAATGCAGAAAAGTTAAAATGCTGTCCTAATAAATAAAAAAAAACGGGGCGTATACCATGATACTATGTCACCTGGTACACCTTCACTATGTACAATGTTTCAAATACGTTGGTATAGTCTTTCTAAACTCAATGTGAAGACGTATATTTTTAAATCCTTTGAGGGCTAACGCCGCCCAATGACGTGCATATATCATTTATAAATTTGAAAATTGTGAAATAATTTTTTTCATTCAAATCATATAGGAGATTAAAATTGGCCTGCAGACAAAACTCTTAATATTTGTAATATAATTTTCTGTAAATAATGCTCATTTAGCCAGACAATCTGAAAAAATTGTCTGTGTTAATAAACCTATCTGAAATGCACGTCACTGGCGGAAATAAGTAAGTATTCCAAAAGTCATAAATCATTTTAACGACGTCCTAAAACATTTTACGACACAATGGACCACATAAATCTAACGCATTGGATTGGATGCATTGGATACTGCAAATGGATCTACCTGACCAACGGCTGGCTAGCTAAACGGAAGCCGTTGCCAGCTCTTCGCCGGCAGCAAAGCGTTGCCGACGAAGCATTGCCGGATAATTATTTTTTCCAGCAATTTTAAACGCCTTATTTTAATGCTAACTAATAAATTTATATCTATGAATTTTTTTTTTAAATATTTCCAAACTAGCTTTCTAAGAACGTCACGAACTAACAGTTTACTGAAGTATGAAGTATAATTGTATAGTGAGCTTAGCAATTTTAGAAAACATATCTGACAACCTTGCTTTTTTTATGTCTTCACATTTACATTAGAAATAGTATATGTACCTACATATATGTAAATTTATCATTGAAAATCAAAGTAACAAAAACCACCATTTATAAAATATCTTTACATTCGAATACCAAACCTTCGTATCAATTTCTGCTTCAGTTTCCTTATGTCTTATGTACAGGTTTTTAGTTTATAATTAATATTATAAATATTATGATATATAAAAAGTGCAGTTTAGTTGTAGACATGGCCTTGATATTACGCTTTAAGGGGTTATACCTACTACCCAGCAATTTTTTTCCCATTTTTTTTCTGATGTATTAACTGTCTAAGAATGATATTTAAAAAGAATACGTTAAATACGTTTTCAAACTTTAAACGCGTTTTTCTCGAAACTGTGTTTTTCAAATTGGCGTACAACGTAGCTAGTTCAGTTTTTATCCGATAGACTTGAAATTTTAATTGTATCTTCTTATGTAGCCTCTTAGATTCTATCCGAGTACACAGGATTTTTTGCGATTGATAAAGAACTAGATTTGCAATAAACAATTTGTGAATTTTCAACAAAAATCTTGGGTAGGTACTTCCAAAGGAAAACTGATGTAGATTAAGATTTTTTTGTTTCTAAGTGGTGTACCAAGTACAGTGTACGTCGATTTCCTCCTCCAGAAAATTTTTGTTTCATGTTTCGAAAAAAAAATAATTTTTCATTTTTCAGTGCGCCTGGGTAGTATAACTAGTATTAGTATAACCCCGTAAGTATAATGCGGCCACTGTTGCTAATGTAAAATTTGTCTTCAAAATAAGAAAAAGAACTTTAGCAGTATGAAATGTTGGTCCTAGGTCACATTGAATATCACCTTTGAACTGTTATGTTAATAATTTTGGTGTTTTATTTAATTTTTTTTTTCTGAAACGCATTATTTTCGAGATATTAGACCGTTCTGGATGTTTTACCGGACCCTGTATTTTATATTTTGCACACGAATATATTATGTAGGTGTGGTGTAAACTAACTATTTCATCGCTTGTTGCAGTCTAATATTATTTGTAGAGAAAATATGTCATAGTGCATTAAGAAACATCATTTTTTGTAGACATCCGTTTATTAATTGAAAAACGTGGAATTACCTAAGATAACTGTTGCACAAAAATATTGCTACCTACCTAAGTGAAATCCAAACACTGGGAAGTCCAAGTGTTTTTAGTTCTTACTTCTTAATTATATTCTTAGAACGTAGTCAATTTTATGGGAGCGTTCTCACATTTTTTGTCGCTCATTAGGCTCTTTCATGAGGTTTCGTTGCAAGGAATTTTTTATTACAATATTATTTGCCATAAGTTTCGCTCGAAGTTTTTTTGCTATTATGCTTTTATTTAGCTCTGATGATCACCTTAAAATATGGTATGCGGAACATGCTCAGTCATAAAGATGTGACCATTGCAAATTCTCAAGCTGCTAATAATACATGTACTTACAGTCTGTCCCAAAGTGGCTGTCATAATTTGAAGTGACAAATGGAAGTCACAATTTTATTGTAAAATAAATAATGGAAGTCATAGTTAATGAAGAACAGAGGCGTGTTTCACTTGAAATTTAGTTTAGAAATGGCAGCAGAATCGATGGAAACTAGATATATTCGATGAGAGCTGCATATGAGGACTTCAAGAAAGTTTTTCCCTACGCAGTTATTCATTTCGTCCATTTTAGCCGGTCAGTAAAACGTTTTCTGAATCATATTGGCAAATTGGAAGCATCAGTCGGAAACAAGGAAGTGTCAGTCCTAGAGTAAGGACAGAAGAAAACATTTACAATGGTTAAGCAAGTGATAATGGATAATCCAAGAACATCAATTAGGGATATGGCCAACAAGTGAATCTAGTCTCTGTGAATACTAATCTCTAATCTCTATGAACCTCTAAGACTACAGTTCTGCCAATGGTTTATTAACAATTTTAACAATAACGATGCTGTCTTCGAAACATGATGAGGCTTGGTTTCATCTTTCAGGCTATGTTAACTCTCAGAATCTGAGACTTTAAAGTGCAGACAATCCTCACTTTTATATTGAAACTCCATTACACCCACAAAAAAAAAATGGAGCGTGGACAGCTGTGATCAGAAGAAGGATTGTTGGACCTATTTTTTTTTTAACGGAACACTGAATGCAGAAGTACCGTTTAGAAACCATAACACCTTTTGTACAAATGTTGCATGATGACGAATCGCATGAAGGTTATATATGGAGCTCTATACTACTAGGGAAACAATTAATTATAGAGGCGAATTTTTCGAAGATCGTATAATTAGTTTGAACACGCGGACAATATTCCCCCCCATAGATCTTGCGATTTGACCTAGTAAATTTTGTTTCTGGCCTTATCTAAATAATTGCATTTTTGAAACTCCCTTTGGCAATATGGAAGGTCTTCAGCAACGCCTTGTCAATAAAATTGAAGATACTAATGGAACACCGTAGATACTGCAGCACGTTAGAGATTCAGTTAAAATAAGAGCTCAAGAAGTGGGTATAAATGGGCGGTTTCATATTCTTTAATAGTGTCTTTTCATATTCTTTATTAGTGTCTGTCAAGTTCCCATCGTATACTGTGACAACCTTTCACTTTCAGTAAGGTTTAAACTTAAGATTATGGATAGAAATACATATGTATGTTTATTGCTTGGTCAACTTCGATGACGTTTTTTTAATCATTTTGATGACGTTATTTTGAATTACCAGATTTGTGATGTTTTAACGAATACATTGTTAGGGCACTTTTTTAAGATGCTTTCGTTGACGTTACCAAAATATGTCTGATATCATTACCTTGGTTTGATTTTTCTTACAGGTTCAAAAATATATATTAGAAACACATGTTGCCTCATGTGAAAATAAAAATATATAATTTTTTCGAAGTAGGCAACACTTTGCAAATTACCAACAAAAAATAGTCAACTATGACTATACGCTTTGCCAGCCTAAGTAGAGTAGACTAGAAATCGTCGTTGCCATTTGTATGCTTTATGTACATACAAGGAGTGTAAATTAAGTAATGAGACTAATAGAAAGTAATTTTTTTGAATTTATTTATTCAAATATAATTACAATTCAGTATTGTCTCCTGCAAAATAACTTCCTTGGGACGTCACACAGAGCTGGAGACGGTTCTTCCATTCCTCATAGTAGTGTTGGAACTCATGTACTGGAATAGCTTTCAACTGGTCGGTTACAACCGTTTGAATGTTTTCTATGGTCCCAAAATGACGTTCCTTGAGGTGATTTTTCAATCTCGGGAAGAGAAAAAAGTCACAACGACTCAAGTCAGGCAAATAAGGAGGTTGAGGAGCCACATGCATGATTTTACTGGCTAAAAACTCTTTTACTGAAATGGCTGTTTGACAAGGCGCATTGTCGTGATGCAGCATTCAGTTGTTCTTGATATTTGGTCTCACACGCATGACCCTTTCTCGAAGTGTTTCAAGAAACTCTCTGTAAAAGTGTTGATTTACTGTTTGGCTTTTAGGCACAAACTCTTTGTGGCCAATTCCCTGGCTATCAAAAAAGCAAATCAGCATGCATTTGATCTTCGACTTGATCATTGCCTTTCTGGGTCTTGCTGAGCTTGAAGTGTGTCATTCCATGCTTTGGCGCTTGGTTTTCGGGTCGTACTCAAACACCCGTCTCATTACCAGTAATGACACGTTCCATAAAATAGGGATCATCAATTCGAAATCGATCATCGATCATCGATCGATTCCAAAAAGTCAAGACACCTTTCTCTCCTGATTACCTTTTGTTCCTGCGAAAGATTTTTTTGAACCATTTTTGCGCAAATTTTTCTCAGCCTCAACTCTTTAGTCAAAATCTGATGAACAGTGGTGTGATTCAAATTTAACTCTTCCCCCGATCATTCTTGTCGTCAACCGGCCATCTGAACGCACAAGATTCCGTATTCTATCGACATTTCCATCGGTTCTTGAAGATGAAGGCTTTCCGCTACGTGGTTCATCTTCAATCGATTCTCTTCCTTCTGAGAATGCCTTAAACCACCAAAAAACCTGGACTCTTGAAAGAACACTGTGTGCCTCCGTAGGCGTGTTGAAGTTTTGCAAAAGGATCCGTTGCGCCGTGTCCAAGTCTGAAGCAAAATCTGATAGCACCCCATTGCTCAAAATTAATTTTACTCACTTTTAAAACGCACTAGAAAAAAAAACGGTTTACGAAAACAGTCACAAAGCACAAACAGATGAGTCTAACAAGTTCAAACTGCAGGTACTGAAGGTGCATTACATGTTAACCTACCGCCCTTCCAAGATCCGACTCCACCGCTAGATCGGGCGCTACGTTGCCAGTCTCATTACTTAATTTACATACCTCTTATAACTGAATATGGATGTTGACAATCTTCAAATAAGGCAGAACACACATTGTATAAAATATGCTACGGATTATTGGTGTTAGTATCGTTCTCGCACCATACTTGTTTGTTTGTTGGTCTTCTGTTAATTTATTTTTTTAAACGAGATATTCATTAAACTGTTGCACTCGTCGTAATTAACTGTAATAAAGCGAGTTCGACATTCTGCCCAGCGTTATTAGTTTCAACGAACGAAATGCGTCACGCAATCGTTTAAGGAACGCTGAATGTAGCGGACGATCGGAAAAATAATTGAATCGATGAAATTCATCTCGGATATCCGGTTCCCCGGAGAATTCCCATTTTCTTATTCGGGTCAGTGGGCCAGGCTTTAATGAAATCGGCGGTGGGCGTCAATCGGACAGGGGTGCCGCGGACGACAGTAGAATATAGTGTTTGGGAACGCCCTTCGTAATTTTTATTGCGATTCCTGATATACGAGTATTTGGTATGATGATGATTAGGGTCCGGAAAGCGTGCCACAACGCAGGGCAGGACTCGTAATCCGTCATGTCATTGAGGGACGGACATATGAGAGACCAAAAAGACAGTAGTAAAAAGGTGTTAATAATGTACATACCTATTGCTTGTGTCATTCAGAAACACCGACTGTCTGCATTGCTTGAGCGTACCTACGTTGCCACGACCAGTAGTCTTTCTGCCTTTCTTCTCCTTAAACGTGAGCAATTTGATCTGCACATATGGTTGTAGAAGGAAAATGATCATTCCACATCTACTGAAGTTAAAGGTTTTCAAAATAGTTCACATGAGCAGAGGGCGACACACCACGCACATTATTTTTGCGAATTTCGCATAGTTGTTTGCATCACTAACAGTTGTTTGTTGTCACTAACATCAGTACATTATTATTATTTTTTACAACTACAGAGCACAATGCAAATGTTACTACTATTTCTATACTTTTAGCCGTTGTTTGCAAAACCTATTTATTAGCTTATCGGGGGCAAATTTCTAAAACACATAAAATTGGTATCAGAACATTAACGACCTTATTACCGCAAAAATCTGTTTCGTCCACTATCAGCCACTGAAATTATTTGCGTATATCTTCTTTGATATTTCCCATGACACGTTGATATGTCTTCTGTAAATGAGTTTTACGTAATGCATGGCTACTAGAGAATGGAAAATCGAATACATATTTGGCAAAAAACCGTCTAAAGTGAATATTATCAACCACGTTACACGAAAGGCTACACGCGCAAAACATTATGCACAAATCAAATCAAATTTTTGTAACAGTATCTACCAGTATAATTTTTTTGATGGATATTTGAATCTAATTGTCTCACACTCTCGGCGTGTACGAAATATATATCGACGATTGCAAGGAATACATAAAATATGTGATCCGTCTATTGTATAATATAAAAATAATGAACCATAGTGCCAGTATTGCAAAATTCCACACAAAATCAGATAATATGTAAATACATTATACGAACTCTAAAAAGAAATACGTATACGGTGAAAAACACCTATGTACACACGTTTATTAGTTAATCGCTCACGACACAAACAATTATTTTAAACTCGGCGTTCTACCATTCGTCCGTCGCGCTTCGGGCTAATACTAATCTAACAACGGAACGCTCGCTACGCTGTATTGATAAATTTCATATAGGCTTCCCTCGATCCCGCCACGGGAAAGTCCCAGTGCATATTACCAGATACGGTCAGTGGCGTACGTATGCGCTGGTAAGCAATGCACGCGTATATAATTTACAAGGCGCTTAAAAAATACGGTTTATACTTTAATTATTATAGAGTTGTATACCTTTATCGCCATATACAGTCTGTTCCAAATTGGTTATGCCTGCTTTGGTATCTCGGCTATTGTTGGAGATAGAAACATTGTTAAATAGGAAAAAAATTAGATGTTTTTTTTTTTGCCTCTTCGACTACTTCGACTTCCATATTTGATTTATCAGTAATCGATTTCGACAAAATTCCAAAAAACTGAGAAGATGCGTTTTAGAGAATATCCCATATCTTATTAATTACTATATTGTTTTTAAATATGTTTTCACTGACATTTTAAAATAAGTCTGTTGTCATTTGTTTTTGAATTAATGCCATTCGCTTTGACTTTTCTTATGGGCGCCATATTGGATTTTTATGTGGTTAAATAGTGCTCAAAATTTGCCTTTTATCGATCGCAATGCTACAAAAACATGTTATCTTCTGTGAAATAAAAAAATATATATGTATATATATTTTTGAAGAAGGCAACAATTTGCATATTACAGACGAAAAATAATCAAGTGCTGAAAATAATATTAACCACATAGACTGTTTTATCTTACGTCCTTCACTCATCTAAACACTTTTGGTACCGCTTTAAAACTGACTAACTGATTAATTGAATGGTGCAAACTACCTCCACATGTTGCAAGAACATATAATACCAGCTTTCAGAGAAACTGTAAAATATATAAATCAAATTTGGTGTTAGCATAATAGTTGCCCAGCACATAATAGCCCACCAGTGACTCAATATTTAAGAGGAATTTTTTATTAATTAGAAATGCCGGGACAATTTTATGGCCAGCCAGATCTCAATCGGTTTGTTTGGACTTTTATTTTTAAGTAGTATACGCACTAGAATCTACACAAAATGTACAAATATTAGAAGAATAAGTTAGAAATACATTTGCTAGCATTAAGCGAAACGCATTGAGAAGGGTAATCAATTTAGTTTTAAAGCGGTGCCAAAACTGTTTACATGAGGAGTACCGTCACATAGAACAAGTTTTGTAGTTTATGTTATTTTCATAGGCGGATCCAGAAGGCTTCGGGGGGGGGATTTTAATGATAAAGCAACATATGACCCGCTAGAGCTCATATTGGCGCCGCAGACGAAAATTTTGAAAATTTTCAAGGTCACGCGTTTTCCTGGCACTTCAGAATTTCAATGAAAAATCCATTTATACAAAAATACCGACTATCACAATACTTTTTGGAATTTCTAAGGATCAAATCTAAGGATGCCCCTGGATCCGCTAGTGGTTATTTTTAATAACTGGTTATTTTTTGTTTGTATTTTTGCCTACTTCGAAATAAAAATCTATATTTTTTAAATTTCGCACAAATGTCGCTTCGAGCAACTGCTTTTCAAATATTTGGTTTAATTAATGTGCAGAGTGCAACCCGTGAATTAAATCGTTATCATGGGATGTGCAAATTTTCGTAGAGGGCTTTGAATAATGCAAAGCAAATATGCTTTCAACTACACTTCTCTTAGACTTTCTTGTTGTTTGTTAACGATTAGGCTGTTTTTTTTGTGCAAATCAAATTTTATGCAAAAAAAAACTTTATAACCGACACCATTTATTTCGATTACTTTGAGTTAACAATAAGGGAAGTTTGGTTAAATCGCGCTATTTTTTACCCACTGTGTACCATAAAGTATGGGACACACTGTATGCAATTTATCCAGCAGTTTGCAATGCACATTTAAAATGCTATACGGCCTATAATAATAATAATAAATGTTCTTTATTGGATACATAAAAATAATATTACATATCCGAAGGGCTATCGACCGGAGTCCTTCCGCCCACATTGGTTTAATAATTGATGTGATTAACATTTTTTGTATAAAGAACTGAAATACATACATATATATGAAAAAAGAAAAAAAAAACAAAAAAAAATATTTGTAATGTGAAGAAAAAAAATATATATAATAAAAAAATAAATAACTGCTATTCTGCTGCCATCATTGTCAGTTTTTCAAACAAAGTCTGCTCTGGGAATTTAAATCTTGACCGTCTGTTTGGAGTTCTCTCTCTGCATTGTGATTGAATAATGTCTCTGTTGTGTGGTTGTCGAGCAAATTTGGAAGAAAGTAGCTGTAGCCTGTCCGTGATGGGGGTTAACTGTGTTTCTTGATACAGATGTTCATTTGGAGGGTTGTGTACTGGGTTGTTGAGATGCCTCATTTTAGTTATTATACGAAGGGATGAAGTTTCAGCGGTTTCAATGTTATTTATGGCAGGTTTCCGACAGTTAATAAACAAAGTATGTCCATAATCCAGGATGGGTCTACAGATGGATTTATATATTTTAGTAGCAACTCTTGTAGAGATTCCTTTGTTCTTATATGTAAGAGACCTAAAATGCTTTGCTCTGTTCTTGATTTTTGCTTTGACGATGGAGGTGTGTTGATTAAAGTTCAATTTCTGGTCTATTGTTATACCTAGGTACTTTACTGAATTGGATGGTCTAACCACATGGTTTCTTATGTTGACTGTTGGCGAAGAATCAGACAGGGTATGATTGAATATTAATAACTGTGATTTTGTAGGGTTTATAGTAAGTCGCCATTTATTGAACCATTCTGTAAGCTCATCCATTTTTTGCTGCAAAGTTTGCATTAAATTTTGAAGGCTTGGGTTGTGTCCCACAATTGCAGTGTCATCTGCAAACTGGAGTAGATATGTCATATCTTCTTTTGGGTTTTGGTCCTGAACTATATCCGAGCTGAAAATGTTGTATAATAGCGGTGATAGAGGCGATCCCTGTGGTACCCCTTGTTCCGGTGAAAATTCATTTGATAGACTATCATTTAATTTGACATGTAACATTCTTTTTTCTAGAAAGTGCCTTGTGATGTGCAGTAAAAAGTCTGGAATTCCTATGGTTTTCATTTTATATAATAATCCTTCGTGCCACACACTGTCAAATGCCTTCTGGATGTCTAGATATATCGCTGCTGATTTTAAGTTGTCATTTCTAGCTGCCTGTACATTTGATAATAGAATTGTTAATGGATGAAGTGTTGAACATTTTTCTTTAAATCCAAATTGATGCTTAGGGATTTTATTATTTACTACTTCATTAATTTTATTTCTTATTATTTTTTCAAAAAGTTTTCCTAGTACCGGTAACAGTGTTATTGGTCTATAGTTATTGGTTAATTTGTGATTCGTGTTTGGTTTCGGTATACTTATAATTTCCCCATTTTTCCATTCTGTTGGGAATATATATGATATTTTAGGCAGTATTTGAATATTTCAATAATACATAGATTTATATTATATTGAAGTTGTTTTATTAAAGACCATGGTATTTTGTCACCTCCTGGAGAATTATACGGCATATTTTTCTGCAATTATAATGTATGTATATGAATCTGTTAAAGGCATCCTCCTGGTCCCGGTTTATCCTGGTCTTCAAACTAAATTTTATTGTTAATTAGCCGGTTTAATGTACCCGCTCGTTTCGGATGGATATTAAATAAACTAAACTATTAACGGTCCGATTTACACGTTTTGTAATTATTTTGACACAGTAGAGTAATTAATAAGCAAAATAAGCGATCGCTGAATCTATTTACACCTGGTATTTTTTAAAATAGAAACTAGGCCAGGGTAACGTGGTCACGTGTCGGCGTTACCTTGGTCGTCTCGAGAGATCCGCGAATTTAAACATAAACCAGTAGCGTGCCATTCCGTAGATAGTTACTGTGTTAGTACGTTCGAAGTTTATTTCTCGTTAATGGCTGCAATATACCTTCATTGTAAAGCAAATACATACATATATTGTTTTTTATTTTTTAGTATATATATATATATAAATGTTTTATATATAACTTAAAAAATAATAGTACACATTTGTTTACGGCAGTGTTGGGCAGTAGCTAACTACACGAGTAGCTAAGTACAATGACAGCTACTCAATGACAACTACATCTTGAGTAGTTGCAAACAACAACTACAACTACTAGCTGTAGCTGCTTGCTGCAACTACTTAAATGGAAGCTACAGTAGCTGTAGTTTGAAATAACAGCTACAGCTAGTAGTTGCGACAAATGTAGTTGCGGCGAACAGCTACAGCTACTAGCTGTAGCTGTTCGCCGCAACTACATTTTTCACAACTACTAGCTGTAGCTGTTATTACAAGCTACAGCTACTGTAGCTTCCACAGAAGTAGCTGCGGCGAACAACTTCAAGCTACTTAGTGTAGCTGTAGTTGCAACTACATCCCAAATACAGTAGCTGTAGTTTTGTAGCTGTAGTTGAAGCTACATTTTGCCCAACACTGGTTTACGGGGTATCTTAATCCCTTATAGATGGTTGAATTCAAGGACGACCTTTAGCACCATGTTTTGCGGGTCTAGCTACCTCTTCAGAACCTTAGGGCGCTATTAGGACCGGGATTAAATAATTTTTTCAGTTCTATAGTAGAGAAAAAAGTTGTAAAAGGCGCCGTTACCCGCAATGTTAAATTAAATACCAAAATGTTAACACTAGCGTAACAGTGACGTCAATATCAATATTTATAAGGATATAAAAAAGTCCTTGTCTCCATAAGCCCGCCCACACACGGGCAATAAGTCACTAGTCATGTTGTTATTTTAGACCCTTTAACTAACGTGCCTGCCAAGGAGAGAAAAACTATTTAAGGGGTTATACTACCCGTTCTGATGTATAAACTATCTAAGAATGATATTCAAAAAGAATTTTTTTGGGGGGGGGGGACAAGCTTTTGAAAAATGTTTATAGTTTATTTTCCGAACAGGTCTTAGTGGTCCAGAACGTTCGAAAAAGCCACTTTGCTCTATTATTACAGTTTTATTGGTAGTTTTCATCGGTACAAATCAATTATACTTTGAAATACATATGTCTTGGCGTTATTCAATCTTATGGTGGTACTTCACTTGGCGTAGCGTATTTGTGTTTGAGTATCGTTGTATTTGTCCAAACATTTGATGTATTCGCAAATATTCCAAACATGCCATCCACACATACAGCAAAACACTCAAACATGCCAAATATGTTTGAATATTCAGAACCAATGAATACAGTGACGGACGTGTTGACAGCGACAGCAGCTTATTACCTGAATGCTTCTTATTGCCAATACATGTTAAATCTACATAACTACAAAGTTACTAAAAGACCATGACGAATACGGCGCTGGTGGAACCAAGTGTGGACGGTTACCGCAAATATTCGCCTTATTTGACTTCTTTGATGCGTGATTGAAAACCGACAAGTGGACGGAAACGCGTATTTGCTGTTAGCGCTATTCGCATTATTTGTACAAATAAAGCAAATATAGCGAATAGCTTCTCTACACATCGCCGTTTTTGGGCAAATACAACAAATATACGAATACGCTACGCCAAGTGAAGTGCCACCATTAGAGAAGATAATAAGACGCTACAATAGCCGTATTATTCATATGATTAAATACGTTTTTAAACTTTAATCGCGTTTTTCTCGAAACTGTGTTTTTCAAATTGGCGTACAATGTAGCTAAGTTTTTATTCGCTAGACTTGAAATTGTAATTGTAGCTTCTTATATAGATTATCTATCGAAGTACACACGATTTTTGCGATTGATAAATAATTAGATTTGCAATAAACAATTTAAGATCGATTTTTTAAGAAAAAAATGAAAAAAAAAAGATTGGTCAATTTGCGAATTTTCAAAAAAAAAAAAATTGAAAAATCGGGTACTTCCAAAGAAAAACTAATGTAGATTAAGAACAAAAATTGTTTTTGTTTCTAAGTGGTGTACGAAGACTGTTACAGTGTACGCCGATTTCCTCCTCTAGAAAAAATGTTGTCTCATGTTACCTGGAGCTACGACGTCATTTTGTAACTTTAATGTAAATAAAAAATACCTTTGTATACATTAATACCCATACAATCAAGTGTCAAAATTTCATTTTGATCCATTACATAGGTATCGAAAAAAATCTTCCGTATGGTTCCGTGAGCCATAATTGTTGTCCTTGATTATTAACTGGAACAGCGGATTGTTAGGTATCGGCTCACTATCTTTAATGATCCTACTATTACAATTTAACAATTTCTATACTTTCGAAAGCATCTAACTGTCCTACTATCTAACTATCCTATGGCATGTTGAGCTACACAAGATTTTTCTATTCTACCATATTTAAAGTGAGCTACATGTTCTTCGATTCTAGTTAAGATTGATCTTTTTGCTTACCCAATGTACTTTTGTTCACAACCTATTTAATAAATTATCGACTTTTCATTACTATTTGTGTTATCTTTTGGGTTGTTGTTCTATAATCTAAAAGTTATTGTAATCAATTTTTCGAGGTATTTATCAAAGTCGTGTAAAGGTTTTTAAAGATATTGTCTAATCCGCTGGTGAACTTTGCTTCGTAAGGTAAAACAATATTGAATTTTAAGTCTCTCTGAAAAATAGTGGAATTGTACAGATTTTTCAGAAATGTATGTTTATCAAATTTTGTATTAGTCAGTACCTATATCCCACCGAATCACAATAACGGGTCAATGAAATGTCAAATGTCAATAAGTTGTTGAGTGGAAACAAGTGTTTCGGTGTTATGTGGTTAAAAGTGTTAAGTGTGAATTTGTTTCTTGTCGAAGATTCATATTCTCCTAAATATCTACATGGGTAGCGTTTTTTTCCAAAAAGGTCTGCGAAGATCCTACACATTTTTTTATCATGGGATGGGATGGCGTTCAATTTTCGGGAATACTTTGTGATAATATTCCCGAGAGGGTTTTTTTCCATAGCAATTTCACATTAAACACATCCATATTGACAGACAATATAATCAACACGATGTGCTAGGCGATATGACTTCCTTTACCTAGGAGATGACAGGTAGGGGATATCATATCGCTGTTAAATTGCTTTAGTGTTGCCCTTTGTGTGGACATATGGCTAATAGTAAACATTCTTGGCGTTGAAGTTGTATGCACTTTGAGCATGACCTGTAACCTCTATGATATATCGTCTAATAACATCTAGAAATTCAGCGCGTAATATTAAGAAGCCTTCTTCGTAGTCTTCTTCTCCGCTTCAAGTGTTAGGTAGTTATTAGCTAGGTTTTTGTTGATTAGGTAGTGTATTGACTTTAGGTAGTGTATTGACACTGAAAACACAAATTCTGTAAAATTATAGTAGTTTACGTTGACTTCTGTTGCCCTAATATGTACTGATTGACAATATGTTCAATATTATGTGTTTTAATCCATTATTCATATATGTAGTAGTATACATGATCGATGTACATATAAAAATCGATGAACCTTGATCCATTATATAATTGCTTGAATGGTTTAAACGATTGCCACTCCTCACTAAAGGTTCATCACTTCATACTATTTAGTATTTAGAGCGTTTCCAAAGAGGCTCTCAGAAAACCCCTTTAAACGCGGGTTTTCGACAGAGTATCTTCTTCATGTTCGTATCTTCTTCTTCTTTTAAGATTTTCAAAGTAACGTTTGGGTTTTCGTCTAACTTAACGCACGTTTTTAATTGCTCAACGTTGGTCCATTTCTGCACTATTTATTTTTGCCACGTATCTTAAAAAACAACAGTCATAACGGGTGAATTTGTCATTTTCAACATCTCAAAGAGATGCATTTTTGTATTTTCAAGCAGAATCATAGTAGTACAGTTGTATTCTGGTTATTTTACGGGCAACAGAAATATACAGGGTCCGCTAGAAGTCCAGGAACGGTCGGGTATCTCGAAAACGATGAAACGTTCACCACCAAAGTTGACCTGGAACAATAAGAATTGTAATGGCTATTACGGACAACATAATTATATGCTGGTTTTACAATGTATTGACGATATAGATCGAACCAAGGATGAAATATGAAAACCGAAGACGAAATCGATGAGTAATTTTACTGCTAGTTTAAATCACAAATTTTAGTAGGTATCGCAAATGTGTCATAAAAAAAGTCATTAAAGTGGCCGAGCAAAAAAAATACGTATTTCTGTTCTCAATCTTATATTTATAAACTTAATTAATTGTTGAGGCTGATACATTATGTGACAGCCATTATTTGTTTTACAATAATTGTGACTTGTCAAAAGTTTGACAACAAAGTTTCGCTTTGAGCTTCGACATAACCGCTATTTCTATCTCCCTTGTTCATAGCCATATTCACAGTTCAATCGGTTTGGCCTTGAAGTAGCCGAGACTGAGAGCATCGGATATCGTTTCATAAATCGATAAAAGGACAAATAAATATCAATAGGTTGTGAAATAAAAAAGTATTTATTATTAGGTACTATTTACTGAAGTGTTCAAAATATTTGTATTAAATGATTTACTCTTCAAACATTATATGATAATAAATTATAAGGTAAACATTATAGGTAACTAAGAAACCTAAATGAAAATAATTATAAATAAAAACTAGAATGTAGAAAAAGAAAGAGTCTAGATCTAATGATGATGGATATATTATGATGATTGATGACTAAAAGCGTTTTCAAAAACTAAGGATAAAAAGGAGTTTCCGGTAAAGAAAAGAAGTATTTCAGAAAATGAAAAAAGAATCTGTCTGGACTCACATTAAACTCAAAACTGACATATGTATAAACAACATAAAAACGCTGTCTAAGGAATCACTACTCCATATACAATTTTTCCATATTTAATTAGACTCAATATTTAAAAACATTTGATTATATCCTTAAAAACAGCTTGTATGACCTTTATAGACATATAAGCTAGACGACCTTTATTAGTTTTATGAAATATATGAAGATTATATGTTGTACAAGTGTACCAAATTATCGTTTACGGATCATCATAACATAGTATAAAACAAAGTCGCTTCCCGCTGTCTGTCTGTCCCTATGTATGCTTAGATCTTTAAAACTACCCAACGGATTTTGATGCGTTTTTTTTTAATAGATAGAGTGATGCAAGAGGAAGGTTTATATGTATAATACATGCATAATATAGTAGAGAAACACTGATAATTTTAGAGGTTTCTAATGTGATGTCGTAAACCGTGCGAAGCCGGGACGGGTCGCTAGTTATCTATAAAGAAAAAGTGTATTACCCCTATTTATACCCCAACCCCCAAACCGATTAAGCTCAAAATATAATCAGCTCCATACCTCGTCATGGTACATAAATGTCCTAAGTTTCAAGTTGATATCTACAAGTATTCTCGAGTTATTGTGCACGCAAAAAAAGGTTAAAAGACTGGCAGACAGACAGACGTACAGTATTTGCTTTTTTGTGTACATACATATTATGTCTGTACATACGAGTATATAGGTTTCCATTTGATTCATTTTTTGTTCAAACTTTCTATTTTTTTTGTGTAACACTTTCGAGTCACTTATTGAGGAAGATGTACTTGAGAATCGTATTAACCAGATATGCGGAAGAGATATTTGTATAACCTATACACGTTGAAAAGTTAGTATGTCATGGCCCATTATTTTTTATATCATATATGCTATATGTGAGAAGGAAACAATCGATACACAAGGAAAAATGGAATGCATGAACGAAAATTAGAACACTATAGGAATTAGTATACCTAATAATTGCGAGCCACAGTCTCAAAAAATTTCATAAATATATCGAAAATAAGATTAATAGACGCCCGAATATAAAATTATACGCACGCCGCTGTGCTTCCGTAACTTGAATGATAATGGAATGTAATCGACTGTATCTATTTATTTTTTATTCAGAACTCAAAAATTATACGGCCTTGAATTAATATATTTATCCATGGTAGTGAATGATAAATAATAAACTTTTGGCAACTAGTAAAATCAATTAGTCTGCAATCAAGGCCGCCAGTAAAATAACATTTTTATTTTTACTTTGTGCACAGATCGTATCGGTCCTTTTCTGTTACTTTTTTGGGATTAAATCGTGCGATTAATAAAGGGAATCATCAAAGCTAAAGGATTTACTGCTGTTTGATCAAATAAAAATGGTACGTTCATATTATGAATAAGAAAAAATCTGTCAGATATAGATTACAGGGTTCGTCGTGTTCTGCTATGAAAAAAATATTTCCTAGCTTTATTTTTGTCGATATACCTGTCATTATTTTAGAAATATAAAATGTATTAATATTGTGTACATGAATGTAGTAATATACATCATATAAATTGATTGCGAAATAAATAGTAGCGTCTTTCAATCAAAGCCCATTGGCTTTGATTAAAAGTTAAGACAGCAAGCATTAGCAAGGTGATTAACCTTTCGAGACCATCAAAGAAAAAAACTAAATCCAGATTATAACTAAAATTTGAATATTCCGAGCGGACTGTCTAATAGGTTGACACTATTTTATCTTAACAGTCACTAAGGTAAATGACCTTTACACCTAGTGATTAAGTTATAATAAAAAATACATTGAAAAAGTATTTTTTTCCCTTTTCGGAGCATTTTGATTGTGAAGAAAACTCCTGTTTTCTTTCTTTTCTCTACATTGGTAATGCTTTTACATGCTTCAGGTTTAATAAATTAAGAGCTTATTGTTTAAATTTAAAAAAGTTAGGTAATAAAAAAAACTTATACAGCTTCTTATATTATTATAGGACAATTATAGTATCACTTATACAGGTTGTCCTATAATTAATGAATGGAACACAGCAAAACTGCAGATTTTTAAATGAAAATATTTAAAATTGGATGAAATTATTTAATCAAAATTACCTTAGTTCAAACGTCAATAATAACACTACCATGCAAAATTTTGAGAATTTTGTGCCCTTGGACAGTGAGTTGTTTCCGAAGTAATTTTTCCCGCTGAAAATAAATCCGGTCTCAGAATTGCTCTATTACATCAGGTTTTCATGTTTGTGATTTTTCTTGTACCTGAAAACCCATTAGGGACACATGCACCTATATATTTTTTTTTTATTAAGGAACGTAAAAAAATATTTAAGAATCAATAACCAGTCAATATTTTCTAATGTCGTAAGATCTGCTCGTTCAGAATCTAAGACAGTGACGGTTGGTGATATAGTTAGCCATATCTTGATAACGACGCATGGGACCCACTTCACTTTTTAGGTGATACCGATGGCTATACACCTCTTACAGAAAGGATTTATAGTGAAAAACCCGTCAACAAAGTTTGCGAAAAAAATGATCAAAAAAACTGCAGAACACCCTGGGATCTCAGTAACGCTTTGTGGAATGTTTGCAGTATATTTTTTTTCCTAATCTAGAAACAAATATAAGGAGACGTTTTTCGCTTTGTTACAATTTTTTTTTCCAAAAGTTATGGCCTTTAAATTTTTAATTTTATAAGAATATTTCCTTCATTTTATTGAAGGGATATTGAACCAATATTGTTATATTAATATATTGAAGCATCATTTACAGGCCAGCGCCGAAAAAGGAAAAAGAATGGCTGCTATACCATATACCGATAATTGAAAACACCGCCGCAGTCGCCCAGTACTAACCCTATCGAGCACTTATGGTCACATCTAAAACGATGCAAAATAAACGAATTACCAATAAAGAAGAGTTAATAATCATCTCTCAACAGAATGGGGTAATGTGACCCCGGAAGTGACCCGTAAGCTGGTGCATTCAATGCCAAATAGGCTGAAAGCTATTCTGAATTCTAAAGGATACCCGACAAAATATTAGATGTGCCGTTTTAAGTTGTTTGTACCTTGTCATATAAATTGGACATTATCGTGTTTTGTCGGCAGTTTTTAAATTGTGTCTGTTTTGATTACTTTTTTTATGTGGTATAATAAAGCATAATGTTCATATATCATTGTGTTAATTTCTCCTGTTTGCCAGTCAGTGATAACTATTTTTTGTATGTCAATTTATTAGCAATATCTAGGGTGACCGAATACTTTTGTGAGTATCTATATGCTTCTACATACAAGAAAAACCGAGGCAACCAAATTTTAGAATTTTTAAGAATCTTTAGCAGCATTCTCAACTTAACTCTAATAAGTTTTTCAAACACCATTAAAAATACTTGTAGTCACTAATAAAAATAAATTCACTAACACTTACTCCAAGAGAAAGAATACTCTTCATCTTGGACGACCTATAGGCATATTCAGAAATATTCTTTGGATAGAGGGCAACCATTAAACTGACGATGAGTTTAAGTGATTGATGAAGTGAAATGATGGTAAATCGTAATAGATTTGTTTGTTTCATCTTCATATGTTTTAGTTTTTATTAATTAAGGATCCCTGATTGTAGATATCGGTTTTCTTGACTTATTTATTATTATCTTCACTTTTATATTTATATCAGTTTCATAGAAGTCGTTAAACATAACGAACTGCAAGAAACGTTGACGTATTTTAATCTACAAACACGATATTTATTCACCTCTTGAAAGTACATATTGCAAGGTTCTATTTTTAAACAGAGAGGTTATCATCTTTTACCATTTTTTATGTTAAAATACTACTACTGTTCAAATTTAGAAGCAAGACGTAAACAAATTGACGTCCTAGTTTAAAAATAAATTTTTAAAAGAATATCAGTTTTGGAACTACTTATGTAAAACGTATTTTGGAATTTCAAATTCATGCACGGACCAGAAAGTGTATTGATGTTGATGTATTAGCTGATATCACCGAGTACGATGGTGACAAGAAAAACACGTCATTATTACGTTATTTGTATATAAGTTTATTTTTTAAACTTCATTCTTTAATAAAGTAAAGTTTCTACTATCTAGTGTGGTTTAGCAAGATTCGATCTCTATAAATGTCTAGAGAAATGAATTATACATACATGTATGACTACTGTATTACTGGCATTTCCTAATCTAGTTAACCTAGCACGTAACAGCACCACCACCACAAACTTATGTAAAAACATACCGACCTTATATTTTAATAAATATATTAGATTGGTGCCTTGATTTTATTTAGTAATGGCCCAAATTTTTTGTGCTAATGTTTTACAAGTTGGTTGTGTTAGACTTTTGAAACGTTCATTAAGTAACAAATTGCTAGATATTATTTTTTAAACGATTAGTATGTGACGTTCATAAGAATTTCAGTACTTACAGTTGTGGTTAAAATATTAGCAGTGGAAACAATTTTTCGCTGAAACATAGTTTACTTAACCTTTTGAGGGGTGGTGGTACAAATATGTATCTACCACCTTTTTTTGTCTATTTTTTTTTCATATTTCCGATATATTTTTGCATTTTGTAGACGCACATAAATACTTCCTTGACTCTTGGAAGTCTGTTATTAGAATTTGGAATTGCAAAATTGCAATAATTATTAACGTAATTATGCAATAAACAAATAAAGCGAAAAAAAATTGTTATTCCGTAACGTAGACAGCTGAAAATTTTTCTACGAATTCTTCATACATTATTTTATATTATGTATGTATTTTTTCAGAATTTTTCGCACGCTAGTTTAAAAAAAATAAAACGTCGAATTTTTTTTTTTATTTCTGAAAATCTGATTCGTAATCAGCGACCCCAAAAACCATTATAGTCACTTTCATATCTGGGGTAGGTGATCAGAAAAAATGTGCCCCTCAAAGGGTTAACGATATCCCACAGTTCTTTTAATATTACTTTATAACTCTATACAAGTGTTTTGGATATAACAAATTTAAATATCTGTATTGTTATAAATATTGTATAATCTACAAACTACATACTACTTTGACAACTTTAATTTGACATATAATATCCGACACGTTTTGACAATGCCATGTTGTCAGAATTTGGCCTAGATCCTCCAAAATGCCAATTTTTGGAGTAAATTGCCCCAACAATGGTTCACTTTATGACATTTTGCTACTTTTTGTCGTTGAATCACCTAATAAATCCACAATCTAGAGTTATCCAACATTTTATTCAGATTTATTTATTACTTCTTTGGACGCACTGAGTCAGAAAGTCTTCTCCAGTCTTCGCCTCAATCCTTGAATTCCTACCGCTATCCTAAACGCTAGTTTAAAAAAAAATAAAACGTCTAATTTTTTTTTATTTCTGAAAATCTGATTCGTAATCAGCGACCCTAAAAACCCTTATAGTCACTTTCATGTCTGGGGTAGGTGATCAGAAAAATGTGCCCCTCAAAGGGTTAACGATATCCCACAGTTCTTTTAATATTACTTTATAACTCTATACAAGTGTTTTGGATATAACAAATTTAAATATCTGTATTGTTATAAATATTGTATAATCTACAAACTACATACTACTTTGACAACTTTAATTTGACATATAATATCCGACACGTTTTGACAATGCCATGTTGTTAGAATTTGGCCTAGATCCTCCAAAATGCCAATTTTGGGAGTAAATTGCCCCAAAAATGGTTCACTTTATGACATTTTGCTACTTTTTTGTCGTTGACTCACCTAATAAATCCACAATCTAGAGTTATCCAACATTTTATTCAGATTTATTTATTACTTCTTTGGACGCACTGAGTCAGAAAGTCTTCTCCAGTCTTCGCCTCAATCCTTGAATTCCTGGATAATATACAGACTTTGAAAATCTATCATAAATTGAGTCATTTTTGGAACGATTTCTCCCCAGTATTGTCCTTTATGGGCACGGCCCAAATTTTGTCACCATAATGTTCATCAGGTCAAAACACCATGGAAATGATACAGCTTGTAACTAAACAAACTAAATAATAAAATAAAATAACACTGTTTAAATTTCCTTAGAGCTCTCTCTTTTCAATTAGACGTTTCGTACACCTAACTATCGAGGGGCCGTCATTAAGAAACCTGCTGGTGTAGACTTCGCATAGCTTTTTATACGTGTCTTCCTGGTCAGTGAATACGTGATACTGTCTATCTGACGTTGTGAAGTTTTTGAGTAGCTCAAATCAATTTTCTGTTAGGTTTTCCGATTGCACTTCGGCTTCAATGATTGTGTTTTGGCCCTGTTTTGTTACTTTGGGTACCCTTGGATTCAGTAAGACGGTCTTGATGATAATTTGGTTCCTCTTGGGGTTAATGGCTTCGTCTAATATAGGAATGGTAGACGTGGGATTTTCGTCAGATATCGAGTGCGCTGTATCGGTCGAGCTGTTATTCCTCGAAGGTGCTCTGTTCGTAGCGTCATTAATATCAGTCTGGTCTGAAACTTGCCGAACCCTTTCTGGAACGGTCGCGTTTGATTCTCGTTCTTGTGCCATTGCATCGTCAATATCGCGAAGTATGGTTTCTAGGTCTCGATCAGTATTTACAATCATGGATTCCGAATCCATAGGGTGGATTTGAATTCTGGATCATCAGCATTTGTTTTAAGTTTGGCGTTTTTCTTCTTTGATCTTGTGGGAATAGCCTTAATTACTGCCTTTAGGTTGTCGCCATCTGATTTTGGAGGGGTTTCTTCTTGTTTCATTAATTTTCCAAAAATGTAGAGAGGTATTTTCTCTTCTTTCTAGAGTAGTCTCTTTTGGGTGTGAAATAGAACTCAATAAACCCCCGAATCATGTTCAGCATCCCCAAAAATATTGGAAAACACATGTTGATTACATTTCACACATTATCAGGAGTTAGTAGAGCATTTACTTATAGGACAACGATTTGTTTGTGATTTTCCGGCAGTTTGTAAAAAAAAAAAAATAAAACTAAAAAAATAATTCTTTCGTAATAAAAGAGGAAATCTCGGTAATTTTCCAATTTAGACTTACTACTTACATTTTACTAAAAAATGTAAGTAGATAATTGATTTCTCTAGTTTAGTGCGACCCATGCAGTATTAATAGGTATATACATCTAATATTATATTAATATATGGTGTTGTTTGTATAACATTCCACAGAAGTTGTTAGTATTGTAGTAGTTGCTGATAAATTATTCCCAAATGAATGCAGATGGGTTATAGGGACCAGAGAGGAGAGGTTAATTTTTAAATGTGTTTTAATTTATTCCGGCTCCACTTCGTTTAGTAAGACCCCAATTGATTAATTAGAGAATTTAATAACCATATTTAATTAAATGAAGCTTGTTCGCATAATAACAATTCTAATCGACTTTTTTGACGAAGTCGCAAAACACCAAAATTACATGAAGATTTGACGCGAACGTTCAAAATAATACCTCGATTTTTTAAATTCCAAACGAGTTAAAAAATTCCGAACGAGTAAAAATTGAAATCAGAAATTAGCTCTAATCATCCCCAAAATATTTTGATTGAATGTAAATTATTGATTGAGTTTGTAAATTACCAACATACCAAATCATTGGATTGGGTATATCATTATTTTATTAAAATACTAGCGACCCGCCCCGGCTTCGTACGGTTTACGACATCACATTAGAAACCTCTAAAATTATCATTGTTTCTCTACTATATTATGCATGTATTATACATATAAACCTTCCTCTTGAATCACTCTATCTATCTATTAAAAAAAAAACGCAGGCCTTCGACGCGCTATTTATAGGCACGCGCCGCCGGCCGGTATGTCCCTGCATTTTAAATCTGTTTAAATTACATGCTGTAAAGGGCAATATTGATCTATACTAAATGCACAATGTATTTAAGGTACCTAATTGGATAAGGATTAATGCTGTATTGCTTAAAATCGCTTCGTAAATAAGCCAATATTTCTCGTAAGAAGTAAAGGATAAAAAATGATTATTGTGGGTTATCCCCAAGAGATAGACATATACCATCGCGGACTTTTTTGTAGACCTTTTTAAGGTGTACAATACTGTAGTACATTCTTTTGATCTATCTCGTCGGGTTCAGCCAGCGTTTGCAATGTAAGCGCAAAAAAATGTGTTTATTTACGACATCACATTAGAAACCTCTAAAATTATCATTGTTTCTCTACTATATTATGCATGTATTATACATATAAACCTTCCTCTTGAATCACTCTATCTATCTATTAAAAAAAAACGCAGGCCTTCGACGCGCTATTTATAGGCACGCGCCGCCGGCCGGTATGTCCCTGCATTTTAAATCTGTTTAAATTACATGCTGTAAAGGGCAATATTGATCTATACTAAATGCACAATGTATTTAAGGTACCTAATTGGATAAGGATTAATGCTGTATTGCTTAAAATCGCTTCGTAAATAAGCCAATATTTCTCGTAAGAAGTAAAGGATAAAAAATGATTATTGTGGGTTATCCCCAAGAGATAGACATATACCATCGCGGACTTTTTTGTAGACCTTTTTAAGGTGTACAATACTGTAGTACATTCTTTTGATCTATCTCGTCGGGTTCAGCCAGCGTTTGCAATGTAAGCGCAAAAAAATGTGTTTATTTACGACATCACATTAGAAACCTCTAAAATTATCATTGTTTCTCTACTATATTATGCATGTATTATACATATAAACCTTCCTCTTGAATCACTCTATCTATCTATTAAAAAAAAACGCAGGCCTTCGACGCGCTATTTATAGGCACGCGCCGCCGGCCGGTATGTCCCTGCATTTTAAATCTGTTTAAATTACATGCTGTAAAGGGCAATATTGATCTATACTAAATGCACAATGTATTTAAGGTACCTAATTGGATAAGGATTAATGCTGTATTGCTTAAAATCGCTTCGTAAATAAGCCAATATTTCTCGTAAGAAGTAAAGGATAAAAAATGATTATTGTGGGTTATCCCCAAGAGATAGACATGTACCATCGCGGACTTTTTTGTAGACCTTTTTAAGGTGTACAATACTGTAGTACATTCTTTTGATCTATCTCGTCGGGTTCAGCCAGCGTTTGCAATGTAAGCGCAAAACCTCTAAAATTATCAGTGTTTCTCTACTATATTATGCATGTATTATACATATAAACCTTCCTCTTGAATCACTCTATCTATTAAAAAAAAACGCATCAAAATCCTTTGCGTAGTTTTAAAGATCTAAGCATACATAGGTAGTAGATAGACAGGGACAGACAGCGGGAAGCGACTCGACTGTTTTATACTATGTTATGATGATACATAGGAGTGTAAATGCATTTTTTTTTAATTTTCATAATTTATTAGTAAAATATTTTTTACTTATTATATATGTTTTTTAGTTATTACATTAAATGTATAAAAATTAATACATACATATATTATGTACATACATATGTTTTATTGCTTAAGACTTAACACATTTACCCTCAAAAAATCTTAATTCTTCCTATTTTCTACCATTAAGTTTATCTTTCATTTGTTCTCGACACTGCACTGAAGTGATTCTGAAATAATGAAGTAAAAAGAAAAAATAAAAATAATTTCGAATGACTGGTACGATTATCTGTTACTATTTTCCTTAAAATGATACATAACCTATTTTTTATTCTACCATGGAACTCTTTATACTTTTAGGTATAAACTAATATAAATAGGAATGGACTGCGTTATAAATAGTTTTCAGAAGATCCTTTTTCTCGTCAAAAATTGTTTATGCAGGTAACGTTTTACAAGATTTATATTAGTCCGTAGCTAAAAGTATAAATTTTTCCATCGTCTAAAAGAAAAAAGGGTCAGGTATAACTCCAAAATCCATTTCACATTTTGCTGGCAAAAATGGCGTTCCAGAGTGAATGGGTATTCAAGGAGTTCTTGAAGATGTTCTCTAGGGCTTATATTTCCTACATTCAGACGTCTGCATTGAATCACACCGTGTGGTTGTTGTCAATTTTGTTGTTGTTAACTTATAATGATTGGATCGAGCCTAGGCATTCATTCATTCAATGTGGAGGAGTTATAACATTACGCAAACAAAAGAAACAAATACCAAAAAATAATTAGGATATTTAAACACATGTACATAAAGAAAAGAATCATTCATTTAACTGACATGGACCGTTATAAAAGGTGACAAATAAGTTTCCGCCGTTTGACAAAAATTGGCGCCACCAGTAAGGTATGGTTAAAATTGTCAGATGTAAACGTCATTATCGTAAGGTTAGACATCAGGCAACAACGTAACTCTAAAATTTTTATCAGTATAATCCTAGTGATTTTTTATCAGTATAATTTATTCTTTTGTGTGCGAAAATGTCGAGTTTTGAGCCGAATAAGCGTCATTTGCGGGAACTTTTGATTTATTTCTTCAATTGGTGAAGCTGCCTTAAGTGAGAGAAGTTGTCGTGAGTGGTTTCAAAGCAATTTCACATCGGCTGGAATCATTGAGAATTATTCAAAAACAAGGAAATTGGGTTCCATATGAACTGACGCCGAGAAACATTGAACGCCGATTTTTCACATGTGAAATGCTGTTTGCCAGGCATAAACGAAAGGGTTTTCTGCATCGTATAGCCACTGGTGATGAAAAATGGATCCACTATGATAATCCAAAAAGGAAGAAATCGTGGGGACCACCTGGCCATGCCAACGTCTACAGCTAAGCCAAATATTCATGGAAAAAAAACAGAAAAGTAGTGGCAAGCGATGGACAATTCTTCCAATAAAACATTAGGTACCGTCATTTCACAATAAATTCCCAATTTTGTATTAAAAGGCGGAATCTTATTTGTACACCATATATAAAACACTAATTAAGCCCTGAATAACTCTAAGTACATTAGACGAAACGTCGGAAAATTTATTATTATCTGGATAATAATCAATATCCCCAAAAATTCCTTTGCCAACTTACATTTCATGGACGCAGCTGATAACTACTACAGGGTTTATTATAAAAAATAATGAGACTCATTTTTTCTCACGCGACTGTAATTCCCGGAACGCTCGCAGCTGGCGGGTTTGGTGGTGGGGAGTCTAAGCTTCGAAACGGCGGGTTGGGCAGTCGTTTGCAACCACTTGTTTGGGCAACATCGTGTTTTTAGTGTACTCTGTGATAAAACTCGGTCGAAGCTCCGAAATACAGAAATCAACTGAGCAGCGTGCTTTTTACGTGGAAGTGCTCAAAAGATTGAAACAAAGAGTCAATCCAGTGAGGCCAGCTATCGCCGCCGATTGGAAACTTCACCACTACAATGCTTCAAGTCACACCTGTTTCGTGGTGACCAGCTACCTCGCCAAGAAGGGGATTTCATCGAGTTCCCAGCCTCCTTGCAGTCTCGACCTGCCCCCTAGACTTTTTTCCTTTTCCAAAACTTAAAACCGCCCTCAAAGGACGCTGCTACAGGACCCTGGACGCTGTCAAAGCCGCTACGACGCAACGCGAACTTTAAAATATTTTACATTCCGGAAGCCGCCTACAAATCCGCCTTAGTGCAATGACATATTAGGCGGGAAACCGCAAAACGTCAAAAGTAGCGGGAATGAAAATCGCTATTCTGTCTGATACTGTAATGAACAATCGCTCGGCGGTGCGGCAGGGGGATGGGACCTGGAGGGTCACATTCTCCTTTTTTCATCAGTTGTGGTTTAACTTTGTAGCATGGAGGTCGCACATTTTGTTAATATAGTAACTGCTTGTGCTGCTGAAGCTGGCCTGTTGAAAGTACCACGAATTCGCAGATATGCAGTGCACCCGTATAACAGTGTACGTTCGAGGAAGTGCCCCAAATTTTTGGAAAACATTAGAAAGCACCCCGATAAATTGTATCCCCCGATAAATTGAATGGATCCTTGTCAATATCACGAAACACTGAACTGCAAGTCGCAACCCGCAGCGGTTCGGTTGACAATTTGTCATCAGCCGTTAGTTTGTGTATGTTTCCCCCACCCAAACCGCAAAACGCAAATCGCTTTCCCGCCGACAAGGCGCGGGTTAAATTTTGCCGCCGATCGCAGCGGGAAGCGGGAACGTAATATGTCTTTGGTCATTGAGATTACACTGCGAGCGGATTTCAAGCGCGCTGCTAGTTTTAGCGTTTTTGCGGTTTCCCGCCTAATATGTCATTACACTAAGGCGTGAAACCGCAAAAACGCTAAAACTAGGGGCGCGCTTGAAAACCGCCAGCAGTGTAATCTCAATGACCAAAGACATATTACGTTCCCGCTTGCCGCTGCGATCGGCGGCAAAATTACCGGGCGCCTTGTCGGCGGAAAGCGATTTGCGTTTTGCGGTTTGGGTGGGGGAAACATACACAAACTAACGGCTGATGACAAATTGTCTACTGAACCGCTGCGGTTTGCGACTTGCAGTTCAGTGTTTCGTGATTTTGACAAGGACTCATACAATTTATTGGGGGTACAATTTATCGGGGTGCTTTTCTAATGTCTTTGTTCTAAAAATTTGGGACACTTCCTCGAACGTACATTGTTTATCCGGGTGCACTGCATAACTGCGAATTCGTGGTACTTTCCACAGGCCAGCTTCAGCAGCACAAGCAGTTACTATATTATCAAAATGTGCGACCTCCATGCTACAAAGTTAAACCACAACTGATGACAAAAAGGAAAATATGACCTTCCAGGTTCCATCCCTGCCGCGCCGCCGGAGAGATTGTGCAGTATGTCATCAGACAGAAAAGCGATTTTCATTCCCGCTACTTTTGGCGTTTTGCGGTCCCCTAATATGTCTTAAAACAAAAGAGCGATTTCCATTCCCGTTACTGTTGGCGATTTGCGGTTTCCCGCCTAATATGTCATTATACTTAGAATCGTGGAAACTTCGCTGGCAGAAGTGTGTGGATGGCCAAGGGACTTACTTTGAAGAGTATTAATGACTTGTAGTAATATTCACAATAAATTATTTTTTACAAAGTTAGTCTCATTACTTTTTTATACAAACCCTAAACCCTGTATTACAATTTTACTGTAATTTTAGGTTAATTTGATGGCCAATAAGTTGACGAATATCTGTACAAAATTTCAAAGTCAATCGGCTTTGAGCTACTTTTTTGAGCTACACTGCACGACGCGCAAAAATATGCATTTTGAGATAGACGCATTTAAAGTTTTCGGATTATTATTTGTTTGATATTTATTTCGGTATATTTTCATACCTATTCATATAACCATACATAGGACGAATGTATTCCTTTCCATTGACGGAAGCGCCATCTATTATTGAAAAACCAAACCAGCAACTTGTTTGGCCCAAAAATCAAAAGGTAGAGCGTACTTTTGTTCTCTATACATTTGGCGCGCATCACTTTGATAAGCTCGTAGGGACCTTTAGGGTTTTGTGTTGGGTTTAAAACTTCAGGAACACATTCTTCAGGTAATAAATATTTTTTTTTACTTAAGCTAAATATTTACATATATTTGGCGATTGAAGACAAAGAACGAGCGTATGACCTCCATTAAATCCATAACCAATTAAGTACATAAGTGTTTCAAATTTCAGTTTGATATCTCAAAACGTTCTCGAGTTATCGCGTAAAAAAAGCATAATAATAATAATACTAATCCTTTTAAAGAAAAATACCATTCTTTACAGGAAGAGTTCTGTAGGTTTACAAGATATTATAGTAATACTTAGAACGATGAAAAAATAATCTATATCTATAAAATAATAAAAGATGAATATCAAAAGAAATATTAACTTTTAAATTGAAACGTAGATGTATGTAGTAGATAAGTGTAGCAAAAAATAAATAAACAAATAAGAATTTAAACAAAAAACTGTTCATTGAGAATAAATGACCGAAGTTTAAAAAAAATTAAAACAAACGAGCACAATAACTTTGCAAAACGTATTGTGCTTGTAACGTAAGCGTTCTCGAGTTATCGTGTACAAAAAATGCATAACAGACATACTTTTTTTTCTGAAACTTAAAATCTAGACGTTTCAGAACATTTTAGGCCTATTTAGCCAATACACATTTTTAAAATACTTTTCGAGGCTACCCTTCCACTCTACTACGTCGATGTGGAAGTAAAATGAACCTGCATTAACATGATGTAGGACATCCGAGGACGCTTCTTTTAAAAACATTTAGTTAACGCTTTTTTTCTGCGTTGTAGAATAAGTATGCTAATTATTACTAGGTAACTTGCGACACGTAAATAAATGATTATAATATTACCTAATTATTGTATGTTTTGAAGTCCTTGACATCAAAACAAAGGTGTCGCAATAGTTTCTGTTGCAACTAATACATTTCTGATATTTTTCAAATCCATTAACTACATACCGTATCAACGCTTGGCTGTATGCACTGTTTTTTATGCTACCGCTACCGACAAGAAATTTTATAGTTATTTAATATATTTTTTAGAAATATGATTGGTTGGCAATAAATAATTTAATGCCATGATGCGAAAGAATGGGGTAGACTAATGAGTAACGAGTAATGACTGATTTCTTCACCTCTAGTTAAGTAGCCGATAACTTTATCTGCCATCTAACGTTAACAAAATATTTTTCCCCACTTTCGACTTAACCTTTTCACCTCTAATTAGTTTTAGTTAATCTATTTATTTTATGGTAAGAAGGAAATTAAATGGCAGTAGTGACCAATTTCCTTGTTTCTAGGGTACTTATCTGTTCAAATTTAACCAGAATGAAATCAACTGAAGAAATCGGACAAGTGCGTTGTATCGGATGAATTTTGTCTTTGTTGTGTTTTTTCAACCTTTGGAAAAAAAACATACATCAGTAAATGACTGTACAATATTTTAAACATTTTTATAATTATTACGACCACATCCGTGCAGTGGAGTGGAAGTTTAACACTTTTTGTGGGTTTTTATTTGTTATCATTCGTAGTATTCGTTAAAATTCTCTAATTTTGTAATATGTAGTGAGTTATTCAGTATACGTTTTCAATTGTCTGTGTTTTTTTCCTATTTTTTGACATTGTTTTGGCCAAAAAAAGCAAGCGCAGTTTAATATAGTTTAACAGCATCATTGGCGGGGGTTACAAATAATGCAGTATACTGTAATGTGTATTAATCAGTTGTTATACGAGGTGTGTAAACTTAGTAATGAGACTGGCAACGTAGCGGCCGATCTAGCAACACTGCGGAGACGGATTCAGACTTACGTACAGCGCAACGCATACTTTTGCGAAATTTCAATACGCCTACGAAGACAGTGTGTTTTTAAGAGCCCAGGTTTTTCGCTGGTTTAAGGCATTCTCAGAAGGAAGCGTGTCGATTGAAGTTGAACCACGCAGCGGAAGGCCTTCACCTTTAAGAACCGATGAAAATGTCGATGGAATACGGGATATTGTACGTTCAGATCGTCGGTAGACGACAAAAATGATCGGGGAAAAGTTAAATTTGAATCACACACTGTTCATCAGATTTTGACTAATGAATTGGGGATGAGAAAAATCTGCGCAAAAATGGTTCCAAAAAATCTTTCGCAACAAAAAGACGTCAGGAGAGAAAGGTGTCTTGACTTTTTGGAATAGATTGAAAATGATTCCCATTTTATGGAACGTGTCATTACTGGTGATGAGACTTGGGTGTTTGAGTACGATCCGGAAACTAAGCGTCAAAGCATAGAATGGCACACTTCAAGCTCCCTAAGAGCCAAAAAAGCAAGAATGAGCAAATCGAAGATCAAATGCATGCTGATTTGCTTTTTTGATAGCTAGGGAATTGTCCACAAAGAATTTGTGCCTCCAGGCTAAACAGTAAATCAACACTTTTAGAGAGCGGTT
Organism: Aromia moschata; assembly: GCA_029963805.1. Classification (NCBI taxonomy): domain Eukaryota; kingdom Metazoa; phylum Arthropoda; class Insecta; order Coleoptera; family Cerambycidae; genus Aromia; species Aromia moschata. The sequence goes on from JAPWTK010000193.1 coordinate 362,137, forward strand.
CTTGAAAAACTTCGAAAAAGGGCCATGCGTGGGAGACCAAACATCAAGTTATCATGTTCTTAGTGTAAGAACAAACATCAGTATGTTAAACAGTGCAACAGTTATGTTAAAGAGTTACAGCACTTAGGCCTCATTGAACACCTTGTGCATCCTGCGAGAGCTCTACCCAAATATTCCTATTTCAATACTTGTTCCTGTGTCATAACTAAATATGTCTGCGACGTCCTCGCTGGGATATTGTATAAATTCTCTAGCAAACCGACATCTTATTATTTCATCCCACACATTCCTGAATTTGTTGTGTGTGTCCTTTGATTATTTGTGTCATTGCTGCTTATGGCAGGGTACAATTTAGAGCAGGCCCAAAAATACTTACAATTAGACTTACCGCTTAATTTTGTCAGCTTCTTTATCGCCTTTGCTCTGTACATGGCCTTTCACCCAATTAACAGATATACTGTAATAGTTGGTCGTATCCATTAATGCTTGATGATATTCCCAGACTCATCAAGACTACCTTGCGGCATTTTAAACTCCGCATCCTGCGCCATTCTTGTTTTTCGATCCATCAGTGAAGATGTTTATCTCTCGTGAAGGATGTGTACCCTCATTGATTGAATAAGGGTTACCAGGATTACCTTGGCTCTTCACGACACTGATCATTGGAGATGTATACCTTCTTTAGTTTCTTTTCTAAATAAAGATTCCAAGAGCACAGAGGGTTACTCCAAGGTATTTCACCTTCGCCTTAAGTTGTCTTAATTTTCTTTTTCTTAGTGAAAAGGGCCTTAGAACATACTCTGCAAACCCATCTTCAATTATTTTGAGGGTCGTCTACGTATGCAGTAGAGTGTAATCCTTCTGCATTAAGGCGCTGCAGGAAGCGGTCAAAAATCGCACCTACCATACATATCTATTTTTTTTCAACTTACATTCTAAGTTACAAAACGTTCCAGGGGTATCGTAATTACAAATAATGCTTGAAACTATGGATCATTTTGTACACTAACATTTCGATGTGCCATATTTTAGGACTATTTAACAAGTTAATTTTTTTCCTCTTCTCACACTGTACTAAGTGGACGTAAAAGCAAAAAAAAAACATGTATAAATCCAAGCAAGATCCAAATGATGTCGAGAAACTCGTGCGTGAGAAAAACCCGTGCCAGTTTATCAGTGTTTATTCTTCAAGTCTGTAAATTTGTCTTCACCGTTTTTGTTAACAATTTCATTAACGACATGAAGACAGTTTTAGCCTCGGATTTTCACTTTCTCGTCGCATGCCGTATTCATTAAAAAATCCATTTAAATTTCTCATTACACTTGGAAATCATAAAAGTATCTGCTTGACGGATTTTTATAGTCGTCTAACTAACCGCAGAACAGGAATAGAATCAGCGATAATGTCTTGTAAGAGGCTACTTTTTTAAAAACTCACTCACATAATTGTAACGTTTCTTGTTTGACTTTATTTGCAATAATCAAAAATAACAATATTAACAACAATAAGAATATCAACAATAACAAAAACAAAAACTTCAACAACAAAAACAACAACAGTAACAACAACAGGAACAACAACAATAGCACGGATAACAACAATAGAAAGAACATCAACAATAACAAGAACAACACCAACAACAACTACAATATGAACAACATAAAAAACAACAACAAAGAAACAAAAAATGACAATGTAACCATTATATTTAAAAAAAACTGGCCTCAGCGAAAGGAATTCGCAATCAGGCAAAATACTATTATACAAAGTCGGTTAGTTCATCACAGTAAAATACTGCTGCCACCACTTCATATCAAACTTGGCGTAAAGAGAGACGAATGATGTGAATAGAAGACAACGTGTGAGAAGATCGTTTGACGATGGAGATTATAGATATCACAAGAAACGTCTAGAATAAAATTCAGTTCATTACAACAGGTCTGATTCTAGAGAAAAAAATTGTATGATTTATTAAATTTACACTCTTTTTATACAGGATTTTCATGTCCGCAAAAAATATTCTGTTCTTGGCATATTGAGATTTGAAAGCAGTAACCTCAAAACCCCCTGGGAAGAGACTTTCGGCGTAAAAGTTGCGTATATTGTTTGATTAACGTTTTGCACCCCTTGCAACCTCTATTTTGCTCAATTTTCACACTTGAAACAAATTTAATGCCATGAACATGTTATAATTTGAAATCAGCAACCTGCAGAACCCAAATAAAATATAATTTTGGAATAAAAGTTGTGTATATTGTTACATAAACATTTTCGCACTCCGTTGTTAACCGACTGTTATAGGTACTCGATTTTTACGTCTGGGGTACATTTCCTGCTTTTGACATGTTGAAATTTGAAATCAGCAACCTTGAAAATCCCCAGAAATATATTCTTGGAATAAAAATTGCGTATTCTGTCAAATTTTCATTTCTTACCTCTTTCAACCTGTATTTTACTTGATTTTCACCCTTAGAATAAATTTCTTGTCATGACAATTGTTGTATCTAAAATAACCAACCTACGCAAACTAATGGTTTTACATCAGGACTAATTTCTGCACGTACTTCTTGTCATCATATATCACGGTTGATTTTACCTTATTTTAGAGGCGTTTATCACGGTATCTTCAAATTCTGAGGGTGTATTGACTTTTTTGAGGTTGGATTCGAATTCAGCGTCGAAATACATGTGGATATTAAGGTCAATATCCAGGATCATGATTTTTTTTTGTGTAGCTGCGTAATCAGACACGCATTATTAAGTAACACAATTTGTTTAAATAAATACAAATACGAATTAAGCACTAGATTAACAAACACTAATTTATTTACTACTAGCGACCCGCCCCGCGCCCCGTCTTCGCACGGTTTACGACATCACATTAGAAACCTCTAAAATTATCAGTGTTTCTCTACTATATTATGCATGTATTATACATATAAACCTTCCTCTTGAATCACTCTATCTATTAAAAAAAAACCGCAACAAAATCCGTTGCGTAGTTTTAAAGATCTAAGCATACATAGGGACGGACAGACAGCGGTAAGCGACTTTGTTTTATACTATGTTATGATGATGTACAATTTATATTCGATTGTTTTACGAAGCTCACGGCACAGTAAATTTATGTCAAAGACTAACTGGTCTTACAAAAACCCGTTGGATTCATCGCGAAAGTCGCGGGACCCTTCGCGAGCATTCCAGTTCATTCGGAACATCTCTCGAAACGGCACTGCGCTGCGTCACTCTCAGATGTTGATTGTTTACCAAGGCCGACGTAGGGTGATTCATTGCCTTGTCACAGTAAAAGCCCAAAGCTTGTCTAATAACTGTGTGTTTTATTTTTAGCTTAAGTTATTTGTTTCAAACATAGGGCCTTTAAAACCAGATAATGTTTTTTTCCTCTAATGCTAATCGCAGACCATAGACAGTCAATTACAGACTATTTTGTAGGAAGAAACTGCATACCGACTGAGAGTAGGTGAGAAATCGGAACTCTAGAATCACTATTCGTATACGTACAGATGGGCGATGGAGCGCTTAGTAAAAACTTGGGTTAAGTGTAAGAGTGGTATTTTTGTACTAAACCTCGCCCGTAAATAAAGACGTTTATTATTATTATTATTATTATTATTATTATTATTATTATTATTATTATTATTATTATTATTATTATTATTATTATTATTATTATTATTAAAACATATACATGGTAATACAGATTCAGAAGTGAATGTGCGTGGCAATATTACTAAAACGTAGAAAAATGAAATCGTAATTTTGTACGATTTTTTGTCCACCCACTTAATAGTCCACGTTTATTAAAATGAAAGTTTCATGTACTATTTGATGATCTTGTATCCAACACCAGAATGTAACCATGTGGTACTCTCTTGACCACGCATTTTATTTCGCCTAGCTGCGACTAAACTAAGTGCAAATTTATTACCGACATGTCAATGACAATCGAGTCGGTTGTAAAAATGGAACATATTCTAATTTTTTTGTCGGTCCATCTTTCTAATCGGTCGTCTGCAGTGTCTCATTAAGGCCCACCGCAGACGATAGACAGTCGGTTAGCGACTATTTTGTAGGAAGATACCACAGACCGACCGATAGTAGGTAAGAAATCGGAAATGTAGAATAACTGCTTCTACATTTTTTTTATCTTTATAGTTGGTCGTCAGCGTAGTCTCATTAAAACAAGGATACTTTCATATTGACACAACTTAAACTGTAAGTGACCGAAAGTCGGTCGTCTATGGTGGGCCTAAAACATATACGATACATTACGACACAATTTAGGTGACCGACAGTCTGTCGTCTGCGGTAGGCCTGAGTTCAGTTGTCACCGTGAGGCGAATTTATAATTTATCTGCATTTTTAGCATATTATGTATTCGCGTGGTGTAAAATACCTTTTTTTGGTTTATCATTCTAGCCCATTGGCCAATGAAGATATTAGCGTTTATAAAACGCTATATCCGTTGAAGCAACAAACAATAATGAGGAGGCTACGGCAATAGATAAACAAAATCAATACTGTGTAGGCAGCTAAAGTTGTAGTTTTGACAGAGCATGGAAGAAGTCAGAGGAATGCTGCTTGTACTTTTATGGCCGGTACTTTTACTCCCGGTTAGCGCCGGATTAACTAACCAGAGGCCAAGTCTGTGAAAATGTATACAGTCTAATCTATACTGTCTTTACACATTTTCACAGTCTTATCGTCTGGTTAGTTAATCCGGCCTTAACCGGGAGTAAAAGTACCGGCCCTTAGTCTTCTGGAAACAACAGTGTGAAGAGTGATGTAAAGCCGGCAGATCCGGGCGGCGGGCCATAACCATACGCGTCATACTACTTACTACTTGTATATGCAAAAACAAAATTCATGAAAACAATAAACTGTTGCAATTTAGAAAGAGATGTGTTAAACTTACCCTGTTATTTACGTTGAGATATGGCCCGTTGAGATGGCCCGCCGCCCGGATCTGGCGGCTTTAGTGATGAGTGGTGAGTGTGATATGTGGACCAGGAAAGGAATTATTGAGAATAATATGAAGTACCACGATAATATGCTAAAATACAAATAAGGCTGAAATTCACCTTACAGTTAGTTGAACCTGAGAAAAAAACACCTGTTTTTAAAGGTCTTGCAGGGTTTGTCCGGAAAGTAATGTCAGTGAGCTTTGAAAAATGGTTTTTATTGGTTTAGCGGGTCTTCTACGCATCAAATGCCGCACGGTAGTTATTTTCCGGAATCGCCTTTAAAGCGTCGGTGCAAGCCTTCTGAATGTTTTTCACCGACCCAAAATACTGTCCTTTCATTGGGGTTTTGAGGCGCGGAAACAGAAAAAAGTCTGGGCGGGCCACATCGGGGCTGTAGGGAGGCTGGGGAACAACGGTGATGCCTGCCTTGATGAGGTAATCGGCCACGAGGAAGCAGGTGTGCGAAGGCGCATTGTCGTGGTGAAGCTTCCAGGATTTTGAGATGTCTGGGCGGACGCTATTCACCCTGAGTTTCAGCCGCTTCAGCACCTCGACGTAAAACTTTCCGGTTACGGTTGTCCCCTGCGGAACGAACTCATGATGGACCAATCCCCGGCAATCAAAAAAAGACAATCAGCATTGTCTTGATCTTTGACCTGGACATCCTGGCCTTCTTGGGGCGAGGGGAATTCGACGTGTGTCATTCCGCACTTTGCCTCTTCGTCTCCGGATCGTATTCAAAGGCCCAACTTTCGTCCCCGGTAATGACGTCATCAAGGAAAGCGAGGTTGCCTTCGCAGGTGTCCAAAAGTTCTTGGCAGGTTTCAACGCGCCTCGCTTTTTGATCGTCCGTTAGCACTTTTGGCACGAGCTTAGCGCACACCTTCCTCATTCCTAAAGACTCCGACACAATTTCGTGAACAATGGTTTTCGTAATGTCTAGTGTTTCGGGAATTAAACGGACACTTAGACGACGGTCAGTGTTCAACAAGTCACGCACACGTTTCACATTGTCGTCGGAACTGGAGGTTGATGGCCGTCCAGCGCGGTTCTCGTCGTTGACATCTTCCCGACCTTCTGCGAAGGCCTTGTGCCACCGGAAAATTTGCCTGTCCGAAAGACAATCGACGCCGAAAGCCTTCTTCAACATTGGAATGGTTTCCGCAGCACTCTTCTCCAGTTTCACACAAAAACTTGATCGCCATCCGTTGCTCAAGCGAACGTTACATTTTTTCTTGCACCGGGTGACTGTAACGACTCTCAAAGAACGAGTGATGCGACCGCTACAACGACCGGTAGCCAACTGACGCTTGTTGGATCTTGTTGCCAGATCCCCCCACCACAATCCCAGCACGTAAAGCGCGGGCTGGCGCGTACAGTCTCGGGGAAAAAATTCACTGACATTACTTTCCGGACAAATCCTGTACATTCGAAAATAGCTTATTATTATTCGTGCGTCACTTTTTTGTCCGCCAGTTATTGCCGGGAGATGGTATTTTTTTATGCGTCGGATGTATTTTTACATATTGCTAACATGTATACAGGGTATCCCATAATTATGTTAAACCTTTTAAAGGGTGTATTGTATAGGTTATTTTAAAGAGGGTCTTTCATATAAACTTGTTCGATTAGAAAAAAGATTCCTTGCAAAGTTTTTCCAACATACAAGGCGACCCAAAATTACGTTTTTAATTTTTTATGACAATAAAGGAATCACTTCAGAATTTGAGGATTGGTGTGTGTTTTTTACTAACAGAAGGAAATCTTGGGGTAGATTTTTTATTTTCGCTCTGTACCCATATGGAGTTGAAACAAGCAATCCCTATTAATTTTTTTGTCGTAACTTTTTTCTGGCTTGATTTTTAACACTACAAAAATGTGCACGATATACCACAGTTGTTTTACAAACTTTTTTACCTTTTTTATATTTTTTCGAATATGCGAAACGAACAGTTATCAAGGAAAAAAATTAAAACTTGTCTTATTGTCCTATTTAAACTGTAAACATAAATTAATAATACATTAATAATAATTTTTTTAATAAGCTTTTTATTTAAATGCTATAAAAAGAAGAAAATAAACTTTAAATTGAATCAAACCCATCAATTTATTACATTACACAATTTACCTAGTATTTACCTATTTTATAAAATACATACTTCTTTTTCTTAGATTTTCTTATGTCAAGATCAAGTTACATAATTATTACATTCTTGTTTATCTACACAAGTAAATCTCGTGACAAGCTTTTATATCATATAAATTGTGTAATGTAATAAATTGATGGGTTTAATTAAATTTAAAGTTTATTTTCTTCTTTTTAGAGCATTTAAATAAAAGCTTGTTTTAAAAAATATTATTAATTTATTTTTTATTTTTTAGTTATCGTCGTGTTTTTGTATCTAAATGTTTCTCAACCTGTTCATACTATCCCCAACCTATACCAAGTTATAACCCAATTTTAAATTATAACAAGTTAAAATTAGTATGGTGACCATATTGTTTTTCGCCATTTTGAATTTTTTTCACCGTCACTAGAATTTGCCTAGGGTATAGGTTGATTTTAGTTAAGACACGACCCCGCTAAGTCTTACTGTTTAGCCGGGCAGTATTACACCATCTCCTCGAATGGTGGAGTGCTTACAAATAACTAGTTCGCCATCTTGGGCGGTCCGCCATATTGGATTTAGAGTGGTCATTTTATTTTTCGTATTCTTCTCAGCAAACTCTTTCACTTAATACCTATATCATGTACACAAAAAATAACTAGTCCGCCATCTTGGACGGTCCGCCATATTGGATTTAGAGTAGTCATTTTATTATTTTTTTCGTATTCTCAGCAAACCCTTTCATTTGATATCGATATGATGGGAGTGTGCAAAAAATAACTAGTCCGCCATCTTGGGCGATTCGCCGTATTGGATTTAGAGTAAATACATTTTATTTTTTGTATTTCTTCTCAGCAAACCCTTTCATTTGATACCCATATAATGGGAGACTATTCCGCCATCTTAGACCGTCCGCCATTTTGATTTAGAATGACATAACTTAGCTAAACATACATTGTCATCGAAACTAAACGTGTATGCAAAATTTCATCTCAATCGATTGAGGATAACTACTTTAAAATTCAGTTGCAAGATTTGACCCAAACATACATACAAACAAACATACATTGCAAGTTAAATAAAAGCTTGTAAAAACTCATAGTACCTAGGCATGTGTAACTAATATATTTTTTAAGTTGCACTTTGCAAAGTATTCGGCATATTTCCAATGTCAGTTAGTTGTGTGTAGTTCAAACACGTTATTCCTATTGTCAAAAGTTTTTGCAACACGAAAACATAAATTGAACTACACACACCTAACTTGCTAACTTACATTGGAAACATTCCAAATACTTTGTAAAGTGCAATTAAAAGAAAAATTAAAGTGCCACATGCTTACAATGAGTTTTTACTAATTTATATTCACAGTTTTAGGGCAATAAAACGAGTTTTAATTTTTTTTCCTTGATAACCGTTGCATATTCGAAAAAATAGACAAAAAATTCTTCTAAAAAAACTGTCCTACATTGTGCATATTTTTGTAGTGGTAAAAAATTGACCTACAAAAAAAGTTATGACCCAAAAACGAAAAGGGGTTAGTTTTCTCACCCCCATGCGGATGTAGAGGGAAAAAATAAAAATGTAACCCTAAATTTCTTTCTATTAGTAAAATACACACACCAAATCTCAAATTCTTATGTTATTCCGTTATTGAGAGAAAAAAATTAAAAAAATATTTTTGGTTCGCCTTGTATGTGCGAGTAACTCTGCATTTACACTCACTTGTAGAATACACCCTTTAAACGTTTTAACATAATTATGGTTGACACCCTGAATAGTTGGTCTTGTTGGTGCTGCTCATAATTTTTGCATTAAATGGGGAATTGTTTGCTAAAAAAACGTTATTAAACAATTACCATAATGTTGTCCTTTGTCTCTGATATCTTTCCTTGTGGCTCGTTTCTGAACGTTTAATTGATGTTGATTGTTGCTCGATTCCGAACGTTTAATTGTTTGAGTGATGGTGATGAACGGTGATGAGGAGCAAAATTCTGAATCAGCGTTGTCTGCAGTTGCTTTGTTGTTGTTCCCTTTTTTTTCTTAGGTAAACATATTTATTCAAACAAAATCCGAGTTGTAAAATGAAAATGTTTGAGTAAAATTCGTATACTTAAAGTAGGTATATAATTATAATAATAATAATGTATATTTAATATTGAAATAATATGAGTAAGAAGTTCTATTTTAAATTACGCAGTGAGGTTTTGTAAAAACCTTTATACAGTTTGTGTAAAGCCGATATCGGCCAGTTATGAAAAAGGACAAACAGAAGTGAGACGACAGATAAGAAGCAACCGCATACGCATCGAAGGTAGTGAGGGAATAAGACCAGCCCCTTAACCACGCTACGCTAGTCGTTAGAACGAGAAGTGTAGAATTTGTCCTTTTTTCACAACCGGCCGATGTCGGCTTTACACATACTGTATATTGTAAATGAAATATCCAAGATATAAATATTTTGCAAGTGACTATTTATTTAATTTTATATGATCCTAATTATTTAACAGGTTTGGAACATTTACAGTACTTTTACTAATAATTGGCGGATTAGTCTTACTTCCATTAGCGATAGAAACATATGTATGGATGTACTTTGCTTATCCTCACTTCATGCTACTGACACTAATAATACTCGGGAAATGTTGCGCATTTTATTTTATATCGTAGGAGGGTGATGTCTTCAGATATACATACAGTAAGCAACGAAAGTCATCATACACCCACTTTTTTGAAGTTTGCTTACATTCTGATAATTTTTGTATTACATCATTGATTTTTTTGCTTCTGACAGGATTATAGCTTGTGATATTCTGCATCTAATAAGCTGAAGTTGAAGGCGGTATGTCGATTGTGTGAAAAGATATCGCTAAAAAAGTAAAATTTCAATGTTTTCAAAGAAACGTAAATAATTTCGATAATAGTAAATCCTTTTCGAAGTTGTTGGACTCGTATTAAAGGGAAATCTTCGGTGAATCTATTTGACTAGCTGAGTCATTTCGAAAAAAAATTCCCTAGACATGAAAAAATCTAGTTGAACCAAAAATATCACGAACATTCAAAAAAGCCCTGTACGCCACACATTACTCCAACAAAAATTTAGGATTAATATCCCTCTGTGTTTTATTAAAATTTCAGGAACAGTGATTTTTACGAAAACTATACTAAGGATGATAGAATTTTGAATTTTCGTGATATTTTTGGTTCAACTTTAGATTTTATTCATGTCTAGGAAAACATTTTTCAAAATGACAGTTAGTCAAATAGATACACTGAATATTTCCCTTTAATACGAGTCTAATAACTTCGAAAGGGATTTACTATTTACGTTTATATTAAGTTATTTACTATTTATTATTTACTATTAAGTTATTTACGTTTCTTTGAAAACATTGAAATTTTACTTTTTTAGCGATATCTTTTCACACAATCGCCATACCGCCCTCAACTTCGGCTTCAGCCAAGCAAGTCAGAGCAAAACAAAATCAATGCTGTAATACAAAAATTATCAGAATTTAAGCAAACTTCAAATAGTGGGTGTGTGATAACTTTCGTTGCTTACTGTATATAAAAACAATATTTGCAGTTTAGGAAAACCTAAAAAAAAAAAGAAAAATGCTATTACATCGTATCTGTTACGGTTTGGAAATTACTAACACAGTTCCATTGAAAAAGTGGACACTCTGTATAAATACGTTATAGTGGTATTCCTAACAAAATTAAAGCTGACAAAACCGGGACGCGCCACAGAGGCATATGCATCACAAATGCAATACATGAAGGAACTAGTAAAATTTTACACGTTTTTTATTATGAAATTATATCACACTATTCAACGTACTGCAAATAGCGGATGTTGTACAACAGCACCAATTGACAGGGGACTACTGAAATCAAATTAAATTGAGACAACCCCTATCACACGCTACACGAGTTGCATCGCCGTAAGTCAATTTCACTAATAGTTATTAGCATTAATTTTATTTTTATATATGTATTATTTAAAACCTAGAAAATTAACTCTTACTGGAGTAACTTAAGAATTTGTGCCTTTTTAAAAATTAGGTGCCGAAAAAAAATTGTAAATTTTATTTTTCAACGAAAGTTCTTCTAGATTTTGATTCTTGAATGCTGTCGAAGATAGTGACGTTGCACAGTGGTCCAGAATGATTCTAGAAAAAAAAAATTCGCTAAGCTTATCGTTCCTGGAGACGGTACTGGAACCTTCGGCGTAGAAACAAAAAACCGGACATTTTTCACGGAACACCGAAGTACATACTTTTTTCGACGCGCGTTTCGCCAACTAAGTTGGCATCTTCAGGAAAAGATTAAAATTGTTTTCAGTTTTAATCTTCTAATCTTAAAACTGAAAACAATTTTAATTTTCTCCTGAAGATGCCAACTTAGTTGGCGAAACGCGCGTCGAGAATAGTATAGTAGACCGGTGTTTCGTGGAAAACGTCCGGTTTTTTTTTAATTTATCGTGTAAGAAATTGCAATATCAATCCCTATGTTTTCGGGTTTGCTGAAACCGAATATGACGGTGAATTTTAATTAAATATGGCGGATCCAATATGGCCCATTCAAAATGTCCGACCATAGTGAAAATTCACGATTAAATCCTAAGTTTACGTACAGTATGTTTTTGCAGTAACTGAGACTGAGCAAAAACCTACAATATAACTGTAAAGGAGGTGTGTAAATTAAATAACCCAACGGACACATTCTCTCCTTTTGGAGCGTCAATCTCGAAAGGAAATTAATGAATTCACTCAATAATAACACTTATCCTAATGTTTTCGGATGTGACTTCGATTTCCGAGGTCAGAATGTGATAAATGCCTAGAAAAAAATATTGCTGACTTTATGGAGAAAAACTGAAAATTTGGGGATTATTTTTATATAATTTTTTTATCCAAAATACTTAACTACTCCGGATGTGGAGGGAGGTGGAGGCAATATTGGAGTTGATGATAGAATTTTTGGTAACTGACTAATCTTTTCAAAATGGCGGATATTGCATAAAATCTCATGAAATATGAATTTTTCTCTAGTATTAACGAGAAAATAATGTTAATGTGAGTTTTTCTTGCTCCACAGTCATTTTTCTCAATAAAACAATACTACGGAATATATTTGACAAAATTTTCAATTTTCAATGATGGCGGATTCAAAATGGCGGCCGGATTTCTCAAGAAATGCGCGTTTTTCATTATAAAAATAATAGGAGTTTGTAATTATACTTTTCCTATGTCATTTCATGTTTTAGTAACATTTGAGTTATTCCTGGTGAAAAATCGAAATACAAAGCGGACAATATGGCGGACATATTCAAAATTTGAAAAGGAAAAATACATCAATTTTACGAGAATTCTGATGAAAAATGTCCCTCAATTTTGTTCATAAAAATCGTTCTATCGAGTAAAAAATTATTTGTCATTCCAACTAAAACAAGGTTTTTTCCGGTGTTGAGGTTCTCATGATGAAATCGTGAGAATATATATATGCACTTAGGGATGTAGGCGCATTGAAGATTTTTTTTTCGAAACCTCCGCATATAAATAGAAAATTCGGGCGCATCGGGCGCATTGACGAATTTTTTCCGGAACTTCCTCATATTTATTCAAAGAATAGTACTAAGAACGTACTTTCTGGTGGGTGTGAGAAAAGATCGTATATGCACCACGAGAAACAAGTAGGTTGTGTACTCCGGCGAGTAGTTTGCGCCCGAGCATCCCTAAGTGCATAATATATAATTCTCATGATTTCATCATGAGAACCTCAACACCGGAAAAAACCTCGTTTTGAGGTTAGAATGACAAATAATTTTTTACTCAGATAGAACGCATTTTTATGAAAAAGATTGAGAGGACATTTTCCATCAGAATTCTACGTAAAATATGACTAATTTGAGTAATTTTTCCGTTTTCAAATTTTCAATTTTCAAGAATGATGTCCGCCATATTGAATCCGCCATCTTGGATTTCAGACTTTTATCACCTGGAATAACTCAAAAATGTTACTAAAACATGAAATTACATAGGAAAAGTATAATTACAAACTCCTATTTACTTTTTATAATGAGAAACGCGCCATTTCTTGAGAAATCCGGCCGCCATTTTGAATCCGCCATCATGGAAAATTGAAAATTTTGTCAAATATATTCTGTAGTATTGTTTTGATTGAGGAAAATGACTGTGGATCAAGAAAAACTCACAATAACATTATTTTCTCGTTAATACTAGAGAAAAATTCATATTTCATGAGATTTTATGCAATATCCGCCATTTTGAAAAGATTAGTCAGTTGAGGTCGGCAAAAAAAATTCTATCATGAACTCCAACTATTGCCTCCACCTCCCTCCACAATCCGGAGTAAGTTAGAGTACTTTTTGGACTAAAAAAAAAAATTATATAAAAAAAATAATCCCCAAATTTTCAGTACTTTTCTCAATTCATTAATTTCCCTTCGAGATTGACGCTCCAAAAAGGACGAAGAATTGTGTCCGTTTGGGCGTTAATGGGTTAAGTAATGAGACTGGCAACGTAGCGCCCGACCTAGCAACACCGCGGAGACAGGAGTTGGAAGGGCAGTAGGTTAACATGTAATGCACCTTCAGTACAAGTTTAAACTCGTCGTTTGTTTGTTCTTTGTGACTGGTTTCGTAAACCGTTTTTTTTCTAGTGCGTTTTAAAAATGAGTGATTAATTTTGAGCAACGTGTGCTATCAGGTTTTGTTTCAGACTTGGAGACAGCGCAACGGATACTTTTGCAAAACTTCAACACGCCTACGGAGACAGTGTTTTTTTCAAGAGCCCAGGTGTTTCGGTGGTTTAAGGCATTCTCAGAAGGAAGAGAGTCGATTGAAGATGAACCACGCAGCGAAAGGCCTTCATCTTCAAAAACCAATGAAAACGTCGATATAATACGAGACCTTGTGCGTTCAGATCATCGGTTGACGACAATAATGATCGGGGAAGAGTTACATTTGAATCACACCACTGTTCATCAGATATTCACTAAAGAATTGGGGATGAGAAAAATCTGCGCAAAAATAGTTCCAAAAAACCTTTCGCAGGAACAAAAGGATATCAGGAGAGAAAGGAGAGTTGACTTTTTGGAATCGATTGAAAATGATACTCATTTTTTTTAACATGGTTACTGGTGATGAGACTTGAGTGTTTGAGTATGACTCGGTAACTAAACGCTAATAATGGAATGTCACACTTCAAGCTCTTCAAGACCCAAAAAAGCAAAAAATGAGCAAGTCGAAGATCAAATGCATGCTGATTTGCTTTTTTTAATAGCCAGGGAATTGTCCAAAAAGAGTTTGTGCTTCCAGGCCAAACAGTAAATCAACACCTACAGAGAGGTTCTTGAAAAACTTCGAAAAAGGGTCATGCGTATGAGACCAAACATCAAGAACAACTGAATGTTGCATCACGACAATGCGCCTTGTCACATAGCCGTTTCAGTAAACGAGTGTTTAACCAGTAAAAACATTCCCGTGGCTCCTCAGCCTCCTTATTCGCCTGACTTGGATTGAAAAATCACCTCAAGCGATGTCATTTTGGAACCATAGAAAACATTCAAACGGCTGTAACCGACCAGCTGAAGGCTATTCCAGTATATGAGTTCCAGCACTGCTATGAGGAATGGAAGAACCGTCTCCAGCGCTGTGTGGCTTCTCAAGGAAGTTATTTTGAAGGAGACAATACTGAATTGTAATTCTATTTGAATAAAGAAAATAAAAACATCAGTCTCAGTACTTAATTTACACAGCTCGTAAGATCGAATATGGCGAATATTGGATAAGCCGATCCAATATGGCGTATCTATAATGCCCCTCATGCCAAAATATTTGAGTTTTGCCAAGGAAAAAATGTGGCTGTTTATTTTTTTTTAATTTTTGATCCCCTAAAAAATATTATAGTGAGCCTTGGACTGAGAATCTTACCAAATGTGTCATCTTTTTAAAAAGTAAATTTACTTGTGTCCTACATTATGACACCAGAATGATTCAAATTGGTTAATAAATGAAATAATTACAGAGGTGCTTTGGTTCTTACTGGGCCACACTGTATGTACACAGGGTGTCCACTTTTTTATAAGATTGCATTGGTTTGCACTTCTAAATCATGAGAGGCGAGGTCGGTTGAATTGTAAAAAAATGCAATACAATTTGTATTGCACTCTGTATTTTTTGTTATTTCAACAGTTTAACCGAAATATCTTAAAAAAAAACTGGACGTTTTCCACGTCCATTAAAACTCAGTTTTAATCTTCTCCTGAAGATGCCAACTTGGTTGGCGAAACGCGCGTCGAGAAAAATGTAGTAGTTCGGTGTTTCGTGGAAAACGTCCAGTTTTTTTTTCTACGCCGAAGGTTCCAGTACCCACTCCAGGAACGAAATATCTTAAACTGTAATTCTTTGTTACGTGTATGTACAACTGTTACATTATTGGCAATAACAATTTATTGTATTATCGCATATGTAGGTAATAAACATTAATTTCATTTTTGGTTTCAGGTAAATATGAGCTCTTGGAATTTAACCACAAGCAAGCGGCTGTAGAACGTATGTATGTATACAATTGTGACGTGTTTGTAGTTTGTACAGGGACTGTACAGTGTTAATATCACTGTATATTTAGAGAATATTTTACCTTTAATTTGATAGTATTCTTACTACTAAATTAAGGGATAAAATCAAAATACAGGATTATGTTAGGTATGTCAAACTGTAATCTTTTTCCTTGTCAGTTTTTCCAAGCGAATGAGTTCCACTTGATTAGGTATGTTTCTATTGAAAGGTTAGCTCTTTTAGGTCTCTATAATGCATATACATATTCAAATATAATCAAAGCCGCAGTGAGACAACATTATCCAGTGAACAAAACCAGTATAATGTGATTTGTTAATTAAGTTATCATAATGTTTAAACTGCTAATAAAATAGACATGTTATTACAAAAAAATATACAGAAACAATAATCGGAGTCTTAAAAAACGGTTGTTAGTATTGGATCATTACATAATTGGAGTGCATGATAATTTCAAGTTAACAATTGCAGCCGCCATATAAGTTCGTAACCTCCAGTATTTTCATATCATAAGTTATCAATTATTATATACAATAAACAACGGTTTTCACCGAACAGCGAATTTTCCAACTCCAAACTTATATTTGTGTTCTAGTTAGGTACAGTGTTTTTTTCCATTTTTTTTGTTCTTTCACACATCAACTGGTCTAATAATAAATAATAAAGTTTGGCCTTGCACATATAAACTGCATTCTTGTTTTTTTACCATGAAGTAAAGTAGTAACAAAAAAAATACCAGGAGACAACTTGTAACACCTTTTATATGCAGGGTGTTTGATGAAAATAGCAATAAACATCCTTGATAATGTATTTGTCATTTATTCAGTTTAGTTACCTACTTTTTAAACAATACCATTTTAAACATTAATACCATAATTTATTATTTTTTACAATTACTATTACTAACATAATGTAGCCCTCCCAGGGTGTTGAACCACGAATACTGCAAATATTCGTTTAAAGTGTCCCCTTGAAAATAAAATTGACATGTCGTTCCGATTTTCAATATTATTTAGTGGTAAAGCGATATTAAGGGTGGGAAGTTTTCAAACTGACACCGTGTGTATTTCTTAACAGAAGATCATTATTAATACCCTAAGATAAAATTATTTGATATTTTTCTAGATATGTTTGAAATACGAGGTGGGTAAATTAAGTAATGAGAAGTAATTTTTTTAGTCGAATAGAATTACAATTCAGTATTATCTCCTTCAAAATAACTTCCTTGGGAAGCCACACAGCGCTGGAGACGGTTCTTCCATTCCTCATAGCAGTGCTGGAACTCAATACTGGAATAGCCTTCAGCTGGTCGGTTACAGTCGTTTGAATGTTTTCTATGGTCTCAAAATGACGTCCCATGAGGTGATTTTTCAATCTCGGGAAGAGAAAAAGGATTCAAGGAGGTCACAAGGATTCAAGTCAAGCGAATAAGGAGGCTGAATGGCTGTGTGTGTTGTTCTTGATGTTTTGTCTCACACGCATGACCCTTTTTCGAAGTTTTTCAAGAAGCTCTCTGTAATAGTGTTGATTTACTGTTTGGCCCGGAGGTACACACTCTTTGTGGACAATTCCCGGGCTATCAAAAAAGGAAATCAGCATGCATTTGATCTTCGACTTGCTCATTCTTGCTTTTTTTTGGATCTTGGAGAGCTTCAAGTGTGCCATTCCATGCTTTGGCGCTTGGTTTCCGGGTCGTACTCAAACACCCAAGTCTCATCATCAGTAGTGACACGTTTCATAAAATGGGGATCATCATCGGTTTTCGGTTTTCATCGGTTTTTGAAGATGAAGGCCTTCCGCTGCGTGGTTCATCTTCAATCGACTCTGTTCCTTTTGAGAATGCCTTAAACCACCGAAAACCCTGGATTTTGAAAAAAACAGTGTCTCCGTAGGCATGTTCAGGTTTTGCAAAAGTATTCGTTGCGCTGTGTTCAAGTCCGAAGCAAAACCTGATAGCACACCGTTGCTCAAAATTAATGTCACTCAATTTTAAAACGCACTAGAAAAAACCGGTTTATGAAAACAGTCACATAGAATAAACAAATGACTCTAAGAAATTCAAACTGGTACTGAAGGTGCATTACATGTTAAACTACGTACCGCCTTTCCAAGTCCCGTCTCCGCAGTATTGTTAGATTGGGCGCTACGTTGCCAGTCACATTATTTAATTTACATACCACGTATATACAAAATTTTGTGGGAGTATTGCGTGCAATTTTCTGAATTACTGTAAACAAATCTAAAAGTTATTTTACAACGAAATGTGGTATACATTATTTTGAAGAATGCTGAAAATAGTAGCGTCTTTGTTTTTTTTAAACATAAACTTTTTAAAACTTTTTCTTCTCAATTTTTTACTCCTCAAGAATTTAGAATAGCAGGCCTTGGACTGAAGACATTAAATGTGTTATACTGTTCAAAAACTGTTAGTGGTTTTTGTCCCATACACTTTGACACAAACATTGTTCAAGATACAATGAATAAACAAATTACAGGTGTGTTCTGTTCCTCAGTGGGCCACACTATATATACTTCATTGGAAAAGATAGTTGCATTTATTGCATTCTGTTATGTTGATTTGATTTGCAAAAAATATTATTGATAAAATGAGAGAACGTTTTAAAATAATAAATTTGTTTAAACATCCTAAGTTGCATGTGTCTTTCAATTTTCAAGACGTGTTTTAGTGAAAGTGCACGTCTAAAAAAACATGGTTTGCGTTGTGGCGACATTATTAAAAATCATGTTAGGCTGAAAATAGGCATCTGAAAATAATAAAACTAGAATGTTCTGAAGTTGTTTAATTTTACTAATTGTACTCACATCGATTTCGACAATTGTGGGACACCCTGTAAGATCGTTAAAGTTAAGTGCTAATTAAAGGAAATCCTCTTCATTCGATTTCCATTATCATTTCACAACCTCCTTTGTATTTGTTTTTATCAGTATAACGGATTTTAAACAATTTTGTTTTGATGTTACATCGTAAATATCAATTTATATCTGATTGAATTCAGATAACAATAAAAAGGCGTGTATATCAGTCATTACTCGACCTACATTTCATGTCAATTAGAAGTACAAAAAAATATACATAAAAACGGTCATATTTCTCTTCAACGGAATCAATCAGAGTTGTCAGTTCGGGTACTTTTTACTCGATGCGCCCTTGACATATTTTTGCAAAATTTAAATAGTCTGAAAAACTTGCACAACTAAAAATCGCTTGTAACCACAGATGATAACAATAAAATTAATCAATTTAGTCGTTTAAATGTGGTCACTTAGAACGAGATTGAAATTATTATTTAAAGTTATGCATAACCCACTGACCCACTTACCCAGTGACATTGGCATCACTTTTATTTTCATTATTTCGCAACAACTGTAATAATGTGGCAGATACGATTGTTAACAAAATCTTATCTACACTTTATATATAAATACCTACTTTACTTATTTATTTGTTTTAGCTATCTTTTGTTTTAATAGCGCGTTTATGTTTTTCGTAATTTATTGATATACTGAGAAAGAAATGTAGTGATGATATTTTTTTGTTGTCTGTAAGTCTATATCTCATTTCGTGGGCGTTTGGAGATTCTGAGATTAGGACCGTTAAAATTTTTATGTGTATTTAAATTTAGTTACAGATATCGCACATTTACTGATTAAGTGTACACGAGGTGTGTATACAGGGTTTGGCGAAAACAATATGATGTATTTTAAGTGACAAAGTTATAACTTTCTTCGCTGCGCTGTTATGAACAGTAAAATAAACTACACACATACATATGTACATATGTACATACATATACAGTGTCTCAAAAATGTCTGCGTACTGCCTAGTATTTTTAAACATGATAATATCTTTCAATAAGTCAGAAAGGGTTGTAAATTTTTTACAGAAACTCGTAGTACCATAACTAAATTTAGAGATGAGGTAAAACACTTTCGGAAATTGGAAATATACTAGGAAGATCTCGATCCAATTCAGAGATTGGTTGAAAACTTTAAATCTGCGAATTCTGCCTTTAAAACTGTAGTTTCTAAACGTCGATCGGAGCGTCCAAAAATGTTTACACACTATGATGAACAGTATATTGTGCGTCAAGTTAAAAAAAGAACCTAAGATCAGTGCTAAAAAACGGGCAGCTAATGTGGGGGCATCGACGCAAAAAAATATTCAGTGCCGAAACAGTAAGGAATATTTGAACTAAGGCTAATTGTCATTGGCGTGTCATTCACTTCAAATCCAAATAAAGAGAAATGAATCAAGTTTGCTCAGCATTATAAAAATAAATCAGAACATTTTTTGGAGGAGTTATCTTTAGTGGCGAAAGTAAATATAACATTTTTAGGCCCGAAGGAATGAACGATAGTTTGGAGAAAGTCGAATAAAGAATGCAATGTTTAAAAGATGCTTCCGAGTGTTACGCACGCTGGTAAAGGTATTATAATGGGGGTGTATCGCCGCTAGTGGTGTGAAAAATTTGAAATGTATCGATATAATGAATAAGTATGACTATTTACATACATAGGTATACTAAAAGAAAATATGCAGTGCCGCCGAATTGAACCTCTACAGCGATTATGTGTTCGAACACGTCAATGATCCTAAGTACAGTGTGTCCAATTTTCGGCACTTTTGCGAGCTAACTCAGTAGTCTTTAAAGACAGAGAGTTGCAGTTTGCAAATTCCTCCTACTTTTTTTGTGAAACGAAAGATGCAGTAAACAGAATTTTCTTAGCCCTTTTAGTTTCTAGATACAGTGTGGAACTGAAAATTTGCTCTCGTCCTTCTTTTGTCTTAATGGAAATATAAAAACGGACTTCCATACAATTTTTTATATATAATTCAGCGTCAATTCTTGCCTCCCATCGTCCATTTTCTCAGAATAAAGCAAACATAATTTTTTTTAATTGAACCGTCTGTATATTTTTATTTGGTTGAATTAAGTATTTTCTAAGCATTTAAAAAATATATAACTATTTATAAGTTTTGTTAACGATAAGGTTACAATTTGAATAAAACTAAAATGTCTATAAAAATTGTGTTCACTGCATCTTTCGTTTTACAAAAAAATAAGATAGGTATGTGCAAACCGTTATTCCTATCTTCAAATACACTGAGTTATCCCGCAAATACCGAAAACTGGACACTCTGTACACCTCGTATTTTCAGCTTCATACACCTGCCCGATCTCCTAACTTAAATGCAGTCGGACGTATTTGGGAATTATTGGTATGGCGAATTCGACAACACAATATAACGTCAATTTCAGTACTCAAACATAAATTAATGAAGGAATGCAAGAAAGTAAAGCAGGGAAAATCAAAATTGGTATGCTCCGTGCAAAGACGTCTACAATCCTTATTACACAACACGCCGTATTGCAAAGGAACTCTCAAAATAACTAAATACTGACTGTCTTTTAATGTACTAACTTTCTTGACTCTTAGTTAGCTGTTTCCCACATTTTATAGCTGCCATTTTCGGTATTTAAACATAATATTTTGACTTATTACACGTATAGTATACATACGATGGAAATGTATTATACCCAAACAAACTTTATTTTTTAGTCGCTATTCTGTTGCGAGTTATTTGTACGCAGACTTTTTTTGAGACACTGTATATCTACATGTTATTATGAAATGGTTTTATGTTTGAAAGTGTGAACACAACAATTTTATCTCAGTTGACATTTGTATCATTTGTGTTACACCGTATTATTTCGTTATAATGTAGAATATGCGTTATGTTTTATAAGTAGAGATCGCCAAAGTGAAGCTCATTACAGGGTTGCACTAGCCCATACAAGTACGCACGTACAATAAATATACATCGCGGATGTGAGGATCATAGTAGATCGGACCTACCGCACTGGGAAAGACTGGGCGACATCCAGATTGAGATGGGATGGGGGTTATAAAACAGGATTGCCGTTACGTGTTATGTAACGCTGACGCAGTTGGTCCAACCCACCATGCGGTTATGTTGTGAGTTTGATTGGTTGGCGTGGAAAAAGGCTCCATATTTAAAAATAGAGTGATAAGGAACTTGAAAAAAATAGGGACTTTTTTCACACTCTTTTGCAATGACGGTTCTTAACTCGCGCGAATGGTGGGAGATACCGAAAAAGCTCTCCCCACGGTTCCTATTGGTGGACAGCCACATACAGAAAAATATCCTCAATTCTGATTGGTGGAATATCATTATGTGACTCAACTTTAACCCCGCCCCCCTTTTTTTTTTTCCCCCCCCCTTTAAAAAAAACAATTCCTTCCCTTCCCCTCCTTCTTCCCCCCCCCCCCTCCTTCCCCTCCTCTTTTTTTTTTTTTTTTTAAAATTCCCTTCTTTTCCCCCCCCCCCCCCCCCCAAACCCCCCCCCCCCCCCCCCCCCCCCCCCCCCCCCCCCCCCCCCCCCCCCCCCTTTTCCCCCAAAAAACCCCCCCCCCCCCCCCCCCAATCCCCCCCCCCCCCCCCCCCCCCCCCCCCCCCCCCCCCCCCCCCCCCCCCAACTTCCCCAAAAAAATTTTTTAAAAAAACTCCCCCCCCCCCCCCCCCCCCATCCCCCCCCCCCCCCCCCCGTTTCCCCCCCCCCCCCCCCAAAAAACCCCAATTTTCCCCCCCCTTCCCCCCCTTTTCCCCCCCCCCCCCCCCCCCCCCCCCCCCCCCCCCCCCCCCCCCCCCCCCCCCCCCCCCCCCCCCCCCCCCCGCGGGTGGCCCCCCTTCCCCCTCCCCCCCCCCCCCCCCTTCCCCCCCTTGTTCCTTTTTTTTTCCCCCCCTCCCCCCCCCCCCCCCCTTTTTTTCCCCCTCCCCCCCCCCCCCCCCCCCCCCCCCCCCCCCCCCCGTTTTCCCCCTTGGCCCCCCCCCCCCCCCCCCCCCCCCCATATAACCCCCCCCCCCCCCCCCCCCCCCCCCCCCCCCCCCCCCCCCCCCCCCCCCCCCCCCCGGAGTCCCCCCCCCCCCCCCCCCCCCCCCCCCCCCCCGGGGACACGAAAACCAAATCCCCCCCCCCCCCCCCCCCCCTTATTTTAAAAATTCCCCATCTCCCAAATCCCTTCCCCCCCCCCCCCCCCCCCCCCTCCTTCCCCCCCCCCCCTTTCCCCCCCCCCCCCCCCCCCCCCCCCCCCCCCCCCGAAAAATTTAAAACCCCCCCTTTTTTTT